>JAUZNC010059147.1:0-10461 GCA_034780395.1 Vannuccia rotundouncinata
TCGCTTCGCTATCTCGTAATAATAGATATCCTCGTATGGAAAAGTAGCACTTTTCCAATTTCAGGAAAATAGTTATAGCCAGCGTGTTTGGCAAAAAACTTCAAATTGATCAATCGCATTGAAGAAATCTGCCTATATTATCTATAATCTATTGACATTGCTACAGGAAAAGTTCTCTATTGGGGTGTTTTCTCAATTGCTGTATATATTTAATTCGTATGTTTTCTAATTAACCATTTAACAAATAAATTCCCTTGTTGGTAACTTTGTATTTTATTACAAAGTTACCAATAAGGGAATTTATTACTTGAGTATATATATTTGAATGGTTTAGAAAACATGATTTAAATAGTGCAATGTTATGTATTATGTTATGCACTATATTTTAGAACCTGCTCCGTGTGTTTTGCTTCTAATAAATAATAGTGGGCTAATTATTGTGCATAAATACGATTATATTTTGCAAAATAGCAATCAAGTGCTTTATATAATTACATTTTTCAAATTTGTAAAATAATGGTCAAAATTTTTATTCCTGCGTAAAAGTTACGTGATTATGTTAAAATCTAAATATGCGCGGGACAATTTGAATTTCCTGTCATTAAGTCAAGTGGTCGATTATGATTGGCTGAAAAAATGTATAAAAATCGTTCCATACTACTAACGAAAATCTAAAACCTTGTTATACTATAAAAAATTATACAGATTTTAAATGTGTATATATTTCAATCAGGTTGTAACAGCTAGAGGTGATGGACCAAGTCCTTCTCTCAGGACAATTTAACGATACATGCATTCAATTAAAATGAAACCTTTCCATGTCATCAAGAAACCCATCAAGTCACCACAACAGCGTGAAAACCGCCTTACCTTTTGTGAGCACCTGTGACTATGGGATGAAAATGACTTCTTTCATGTTGTGTGCAGTGATGAGTTCTTCGTTTACATCTGTAGGAAACCTAACCATAAAAAAGACAGAATATGGGCGACTTCAATCTTAACTACAACAAAACTTAATTTCTTAAGGATATATAATGTTTATGGTAATTAAACCATGTTTTTATTTTTAATTCAATATTTATTTTATGTATTATTCAATAAATACCTAAATAATTTAATACACAGTAATATTATGTATAACTAACACCCTGATTAAATTGATCAATATCTGATTAACTCAGATGACCAGCTGTCATTTTTTAATTAATATTTCATAAATCTACTAACTTATAGTTCAAAATTAAAATATTGCTTTTTTAAATTTAAATATTCCTAAAACAAATTTTAGTTTTTTATAGTTTCGTGCAATATTTACAATGAATGTCATTACAATTAATATGTGGATTATTTTCATTGCGCTTACAATAAGCAATTTACAAGCGGAACCTGTAAAAAGTAAGGATCTTAATTTAATATATCACAATTATTAAATTTATTTAAAAGTAAACTCTACCATGCATTACCTAACAGAAATTTCAAGGAATATAACTTTCTGCCTATAATACCTTCTTTGTACCATATAATGTACAGTACATTCTGACTGTAAAATAAACAAATTTTATTTAAAATCTCCAAGTACAATCTCTAAAAATCAATTAAAATGTGAAAGTTTAATCAATTAAAGGCAAACGATCCATATAATAATAAATACATTCTTAAAGTTCTTGTAATCGGTGAAAAATTAATATTCATCGTGAATTTGATGGTGCAGTTGCTACAACCAGACAAATTAATACGTGGCACGTATATTGTTGTTCAATTATACTTGCTTGAGGGAATTCTTCGGACATGTATGCAATTCATCGTAAAGGAGTTTTTTGTTCAAAAACAGCGCCATCAATTTATGACGCGTTCGCATTATCACTTGTAAGAAGGCGATTTTGAGAGTTCTTCGAAGGTTGCTATTAGAAAAAAACCATCCAAGTTAAGTAAAAGTGTGTCAGATGTTTTGAGTCGTATTGAATGAAGTGAATGCCATTATACCTAAACAGAATGCATCACAACCTTTTTGTACGCTTTGTTCCGGCTGGTATGAAATATAACGCTTATAGCATTCAACCGGACACCTACTTTGATAACTTCTAGAGTATAATAGAGCAATTTTTGGCTCATAGCGAGTACATTTCATTCCAAAGATTTTTTTAACTGTTTTAACGTATTCCTTCTTTGCAATCAAATAGTAATTTTATTTGAGACTTATCCCTTATATTCTAAATATAGCTGTTTTGGGCCGCTCTTAACTGAAACGAATACTGAAAAAATTAATATGTGTCAAATAATTGTTTTGGATTGACCCATCCGAACGATCCACTTCCACACAGTTTGTCTTCATATTCCTTAGTTATAACAACCGCCTTCTTTTAGGCACAACCAGTCCAAATTTTGAAGAAATTTTCATTTGAGCGTCTAAAACTTTCTTGAATGAAAATATGGATATAGACCATCCTAAAGTGTTATTTATAAAGAATTGATATATATATATATATGTAATGGTTTGTGGAGGATAGCGTTGGCTATTTTGTTTTAGAATTGAACAGAAAAGTATTGAAGGGTGTAATCTAAATCAGACTGGGTGAATTCATCCAACGTTTCAAAATTGTTGGTGGTGGTTTCTGCAAAGCGTTTTCTGTTTTCTATATTGACATCCGCCTCTAGACCATTTAAATCATTTAGTAAGTTAAGAAACCCAGTGCCAACAAAATCATAAAAATTTGACATATTTTCACCAACCGAAGGTATACGTCTTTTGTAAATCAACAAATAAAATTATAAATTGTTAAAATCTGACAATTCAAGCAGTAAATTATAAGGTATATACATTCTGTAGCGTACGTTCCGGAGAATATTGATTATTTGTTTACAGTAAGTTATATCTGATTAATTAACTAATTTTTCGATTTCCATGCTTTATAGAAATCTTAAAAATTAGTTAATTATCATACACCTCTTAACATCTTGCGTTGCATACGATATGGACAGTGAAATTTTGAAGTATTTAAAAAATTATCTTTCGCCATTTGAAAGTTTCAAAAGGAAAAATGTGATATATTTATTTTCTTTTATAAAACTTTCGCATTTAGGTAAAATATTTTAATTAAACTACTTTATTTTACAAAGCTTTGTGATTTATTTAGCCAAGTTGCTTGCAATAGGTTTAATACTAGACACTAGACTCATAAATCGCAGCTCTCTGTTGTTGTACATCTACTTTGCAGACTAATTAATTGGTATTTTTTTTAGAACTGGAAGATTACCCCGTATATCAGAACAAACGACCCTGGATGAAACGATGGGGCTGTTTTGTATTTATCGGCTTTTGTTTATCATGTGAGTGAATGAGATCTTTGGGTGATACAGTTTTATAACTAATAACAGTGATGGATTTCAAGGTAGCAAAATAACGCCATTTTAATATAACGAATTTAATACATAGGTCAATAAGGCAATTTTTAGTTTCTAAGTTTGCAAAAATACCAGCTACATATATATTAAAGTAGTATATCTACTCTACCTAAAAAAGAAGTCGAGTGGTAAATAACACCACACGCTGATGCCACGGTGTTGTCAATCCTCTTAGGTTATGGCGTAGACAGTCCTCTTAGGTTATGGTGTAGACAGTCCTCTTAGGTTATGGTGTTGTCAGTCCTCTTAGGTTATGGTGTTGTCAGTCCTCTTAGATTATGGTGTAGACAGTCCTCTTAAGTTATGGTTTAGACAGTCCTCTTAGGTTATGGTGTTGTCAGTCCTCTTAGGTTATGGTGTTGTCAGTCCTCTTAGGTTATGGTGTTGTCAGTCCTCTTAGGTTATGGTGTAGACATGCAGTCCTTTTTGGTTATGATGTTGTCAGTCCTCTTAGGTTATGGTGTAGACAGTCCTCTTAGGTTATGGTGTTGTCAGTCCTCTTAGGTTATGGTGTAGACATGCAGTCCTTTTTGGTTATGATGTTGTCAGTCCTCTTAGGTTATGGTGTAGACAGTCCTCTTAGGTTATGGTGTAGACAGCAATGTAACCCTATTGTTCGGCTGGTAACTATGGGCCATTACAGAGAAATATTTTTACATCACAGCCGATCTGTTCGATGGAGAAGCAACATATATTTATAATAATGTTTGAAGCTTGGAACATAAAGAGAACAATTATGTTTTTTTTAAATAAGGAATATGTTGAAAGTCAGTATTGGTTTTTAATAATGTTTCACTAATGTAAAAAATATTTTATAATAAAAAAAAGAGTTAATTTTTTTGTTTCATTTGATGATCTAAAAATTATAGAGTTAGAAAAGAAAACGTTGGTATAACTTAATTTACCTATTTTATTTATTTAAATAAATAAATTTCATGTATTTTAGGAGAGTATAAGTGATTATATAAAGGACTGTAATTATAGTATGTGGTCATGCATCTCAATGATTTTTGAACAAAGTTTTTATTACAATTTTGATTAAATATTTGATGTTTTGATACTGAGTAAAAATGTCTGCTGTGTTGTGCAAATTTGAACTGAACTGAACTGAAATTAAATTGAATTTATTTTTTTAATTCAAATGTTGTAAAGAAAATATTCTGACTCAATTGAAATAATTTGGCTGTTTTTTATATCTATGTGAATATTTATATGATTGAAATAATTAATAAAACTGTAATTAAATTTTTTTTTATCTATATTAATTTATTTATATATAAGACCATTTTATTAGAGTGACCGATTGACCGTTACGATAAAGACCGATTGCAATTTTTTAATATTAAAACAGATTGCAAATTTTATAATTATATTGGGTAGATAGCTCAATTTTAGTTAGTAGATAGCTCAATCAATACTGTGTATTTATTTAACTCAGATTTTCAATGTTTAAAATACTATTCGTGAATAGAATGAAGCTATAGTAACACCTAGGCCAATTAGTATAAGTATTCTAAAGGCGAAACTCAACAGATCAGGTCCACTGAAGGTACAAACTAACCGAAGATGAATTAATTCTCTACTGCAACTTAACGTTAACACCTATAAATACTGTAAGAAATAGGATATAATATATAAGTTAGATACCGGGGGATAAAAAGTCTTTGAAAGTTACATTTTTTATATGTTTTAATATTATAGTGATACAAAATAATGATATAATACCAACTAGCAAGAAAAAGTTTGTACTGATTACAGACTGTGACACTCAAAATGAAGCCCATAATTGGGGATCGCTGCATTGATCAATTCGATGAACGCAATCATGGTAGCAGAAGTAAAATGACGATGAGGAATATTCTGGATTTCCATTTCTATTTTGTTTCTCATATCGTTGAAATGTCTGAATCTCTCTCCAGCTGTAAACACTTCGACTTTTAAGTATATGACCACGAGAATGTATCGCACACCGTGAGACCTGGCGAATGGGTGGGCTTTTCAATAGCCCCTCTTTGCCCAATTTAACGTCCACAAAGGTACTGATCCAACAAACTTCTTACATTTATTGCATAGTGATCAGTGGTGTTCAAATATCATTGTATTACCTGCACGACGTGTGAAAAGGGGTATCACATGCGGAATGAGGAAATGTATTTTTCAGCACTCATCGCCTCCTCTTGAAATGTCCAGGATGTCAGTCTTCGGCATGAAATAACAACTCATTCACCTTTTAACTGTATGACGAAAATGTGGGTTATCCGTTGGCCAATAATGAAGATTATGTTTGTAAGACTGATCGCTAAAGGCTATTTTTCTTAAATATGCTGGATCGTTTTCCAAGTTTGCTGTCATTATTTGACAAAAATCTAGACTTCCATCTTGTAATCATGTAATTCTTGGGAGTAAATGGGTTTATAAGGATGACCTTTTAATTTCTGTTAAGGATTTCGGAAACGCTACCGAAGATATACTGAGGGCAGTGGATATTGTTCTGATGGACACTGTCGGATCTTCAGTAGTAATCATGCGAACTTCATCAACTATGTCGTCTCGACTGGCTGTCACAGGTCTGCCTGATCTCTAACGAAATCTGTCTACTGCCCCTGTTCGAGTAATAACTGTTTTAGAAAGTACAAATTACATGTATTTAGATAAGCATTCTTTGTTAAATTTCATTTTATCTTTCCGCTACTTCCGTTGGGCTCTTGCAAGATATTATCTATGATGCCAAATGAACTTTATCACTTAAAGATAAGTTAACAATGAAATACTGTACACTACAATATTGAAATACTAAATGCTTCCATCAATAGATAATTAAAATAAATTTAATTGTGAGGAATTGCATAGAAATTATAGATTCTAGTTGTGTTTATATAACAAAATAATATTTATAGATATCATGTTTATAAATGTTGTATCAGCGGGGATATCATTAGGTATTTATATCACTATATTATAAAAATTATTATAAAAAAATAGTAAATTTCTAGGACTTTTTGATCACCATGAGTAGGTTATAGGTAAGTAAAACAAGGCACTCCACATAATAATAATAAAAACAATTTTTATACAACACACTTTATAATATTATATTCTTCAGTGATTATAATATGTACAAAGAAAAATTGTAGAGTCAGAATTTACCAAATATTTGGAGGCGTTCTTATTTGTCAAATTATCATTCGCATATCATTCAAAATCAATTAACAAGTGTCTTAATGTCTTTGTACATATTTAAAACTGATACTGTCATGCTGTCATCTTTGATCTTATAGCCAAGTTTTCAGTTGTCACAGAGCAAAATATAAATTTTCAGAAGTGTCGTTTATGGCAGGTGACAGACATAGACAGACAGAGAAACAAACAATGAGTGTATGTCGTACTATATATAGTATACGTATATAGTATATATATATAGGCCGGGTCACATTGAGCGGATAAAATTAACAAATTTTGGGAAATAATGAATGATATGTGGGTATATGTATCAAAATTGTGTGCCCGTAAAACAGAAATTTTGGTAAAATACTTTATTGAATTATAAAATACTTTAAAGTTGTGAGTGGGTTAAATAAAATATTTGTAGATTTTTATTAACCATAAAATATAATTTTACATGCTTAAATACAAAGACCCGTTTTCAGAATCCTTTCTAAAACGTTGTCGAGGAGCTTCTGAAAGTTCGTTTCCGCAAAATCGGTATTGAGAATCATTCCTTAGCTTAAGGATCAGCTCTATCTTCGAAGTCCCTGTTATTTAATAAATTTTGAGAGGTTGCGAGCTTCCTCGAGGTTATTTTTAAAATATATATATCAGGTTTTGGGCGTTTGGTTTATTAAGTGTAAATAATAATGAGGTTAGTGTTTTAAATTAGTAAGGTAAATAAATACATCCGTTTAAATTGAATTAAATAAAAATATATAAATTATATATAATGATTTTTTAAATTAAATCAATGAACTGTTCAATTTTCTAAAAAAAATACGGAAAAGTTTACACCCCTTACCAAATAGCATTACGCCGTGTTAGGAAGAGGCAAATACCTCCACCCCCTCTAGCGTTACATTATTTTTTTAATGGCCCTTATAATATATGTTTCGGACTCATGTCTATACGCATTATTATATATTTATTTTGTTAATTCATACAAGAAAATATAATTTCAAGGTCGAATATCAGATTTAAGTTAGACGCTAATTAGTTTCGATTTTATCACAAATTTTATTCGTATTTACTGGTATTTACAATGTTCAAGCATGATAATTTAGATGGTGATAACTATACTACCGATTCAGATAAAATAACGGACACTGAAGATGAAAACTGTATTACAGATTCAGATAACAAATTTGATTTGCATGTACAGCAGCCACAAAATTCATTGGGACTGGGCAATACTAATAGAAAAAAATCACTGACTGTTGAAGCTATTGGAGAAGACAAGCCAGTTAATAATCAAATAACAGTGACTGGCATAATATCACCTTCTGGAGAATAGTAAGTATTTAAAATAAATCTAAAATTCAATTTCATTTTGAGAATATTATAATTATCAAATAAAATATAATATAGTAAAATCATTTAAATGAAATAGTTGTATTAAAATTTATTTATTTTCATTTGGCCTGTATTCCATGTAGTCCTAAGAAGATATATCTGGCAACCAATCATAAATTTTATATATAAAAGAATATTAAAAAGGCTAAATAAAATATCTGGTATACAAATCAAATGGAATTTAATAAAAATAATTATAAATATACAGAAAATATCAATATTAAGATAAATTTGCTATATAATTAAAATTATTTTTGAAATTTAATAAAACCTAATTATTACATATTGACTTAATACATAGGTCTGCTTATAATCTATGATTTTTCACTTTTATCTAGTTTGTATATAAATTACTATCTAAATAATTTGTTTATAAGATATAATTTATTATGGATACCACATAATATATAGGTCTTGTTGATCCAAAATGTATATATACCTATTTAATTCATATAAAAATCAATTAATGACTATTTTATTTATAATGAACAAAATGTACCATAATTAAAAAAAAAATTATATTTTGTTTTAAAAAATATATGTATTTGGAAAAATTATAGTTTTATTTAAAATATTAAATATATAATTAATTATCTTAATTTAAATATTAATTTTACTAAATTTCTGGAATTATTACATTTTCATATATTGCAAAAAATGTTATTTGTTAAAATTTTCAGTATAGAGCAACAATTTTATATAATGGTAGGGCTTATTTATACAGAACCATCTAAATAATAACAATGATATATTAATTATTTAAATACAGATTTTATTTCAAATTACTTAAAAAAATGTATATACATATCATATGTTAAAAGAATATATAGTTTAGATACTTTCCTTATATATGAATTAAAACAAAGTATTTTGTTAAAATACACAATTTCTTTAAACTAAAAAAAACTCTATTTGCATAATTATTGCTTTATCATTGTTTTGATTAATTATGTAATTAAATCTATATGAATAATTTACTATTATTAATAAGATAACATACAAATATGAACTTGTTTTTATTTGTTTTATTATTTTAAAATAAAATTCTAATTTCTCTCTATTCATTAATTTACAATATGTTGATTGCATAATTGTTTTTATGGACCATATAAATTTCACCAGATTAGATGATATTTATTATTTTCAAAGTAATAAACTCATTTATATTTACCTAAGCATAATGAGTGTTGTATCTGGCAGAGGTGTACCTATTATAATTAGTTCTTAGTTGTAATTTTATGTGTTTAATTAATTTGATGCTTGCCATCAGTTTTAAATAATTAAAGAAATATGACTAAAACTCAACATTTTTTGATGTTGATATATATTGGAAAATTTTAATTCAAAACTTTATCAAGCCATACAATACTACAGAGGTAAACACAGGGTATGGAACAATATACTATTGAGAGCCATTAAGAAGAGGGGGCAGATAGCAGATAGTGTTATACCTCTGTATTATTGTATGGCTTAATAATGTTTTGTACAAAATTTGCCAATAGATCTCAAAAACAATTTGTTTTACAGATTTAGTCTTATTTCTTTAATTTTATGTATTTAATTAAGCTAACTGTTCTATTTTTACTATCAAGTTTTTTCACTCTATATTAACAGAAGATTAAACTAAACTTATACTTATTATGTACTCTACTTAACTTAGTATGGATATAAATAATTGAAAATGGTTGTGTTTTTACTCAACCTCTCATGAGCAAAACCTCTTTCAGATGCAAAGATCAACATCATTTCAATGTGAATGGTTCTTGAAGATAGAGGATTGTAGTCACCAGGTGACTGAAAACTCAAAAGGATGTGACTATTGCTATTGCTCTGTTTTTAATGTGAATGTGAACGTTTTGGAATGGTTGAATCTTATTGGCAAAACAACACAACAAGAAAACATCTCATTCACAGAAGTTAAATGATATACTAGGAGTTGGACAAAGTGTTGTACATTTTTCCAAATGAAAGGGGAAGAAGGTGTGAACAAAAGTGGTTTGCAGCGAAGGAGATGACAGTTATAAGTGAAGAAAGCGAATTTCTTGGCAAGAAAGACAGAATAGGTGAGAAAGGCAATTGAGAAAACCCTCAAAACTGCAGCTGAAGAGTTCTCTGCACTGAAAAGTGTGTGACTCTCTTGCCCAAAATTCCAAAAAATAAATGAAACACTGATGTATTTGTTGAGTGTTCCTTGGTGTTTATGTGTACATAGTTTAGTAGTTGATGTGCATAGGTACTGTATGTATGTGAATTGATATAATAATTGTTTCATCTTTTATGAACTTTCACATTAAATTCTTTAGGGGCTGTTCATAAAATATGTGATGCTATTTTTTACATTTTCAAACCCCCCCTCCCCCCTTGTAACGTTTTGTAACAATGTTGTATTGCCCCCTAAATAAATATGTGATGCTGGTCAACCCCCCCCCCCCCCCCTACCATAAATACATATAAATCGATATTTTGATAAAACTTGCAATATGAAAATTTTAATTATTT
>JAUZNC010059148.1:0-10460 GCA_034780395.1 Vannuccia rotundouncinata
GATATTGATTAAAAGAAAAGTTTTCCCGCTGCCTGAGAAATTATACAAATAATGGTTTGACGTTTTGAAGTAGATGATGTAAAATACATTTTTTAATATTCTATACAGATTTTGAAAGAACATTTATTTACACTTATTTGAAGCGAAACTCAAAATTGTTGATTTTAAAAATATATTTAACACTGAATAGTCACAAATATATTCCTCCATTTGTACTGCAGCTATTTAGAATAAACATTTTTATTTGTAATACATATATGCTTATTTTAAAACTGTGATTAATAAGTTATATTTATATATAAGCTAATTCAATCGCATTTTATATAATTTTGATAATATTTTATTTAGACTTCTGCTATAACTTTGAAAACACTTTTTCGACCGATTATATTATTCAATTGTCTCTATTCACAATAAATGAAAGGAAATTTAACGTCCTGATAATTATATTGTTTCATTCGTTACATATCTTGTGAAATTATATTTTGCAAAGGACTCTAAAAATATTATTGTTTGGGTTTGAAGGATCTATAATATCACTCTAAAATATTTTATTTTAGAAAATCTATTCTAACTCGAAAGAGAAAGAAATAATCAATTTTATCTTGAGGGTGGTCGAAAAGTCTGGACAAGGTAACATATGATTTTAAATCAAATATATACATCGATTGCAGTATGACTATAGGATTTTCCAATTAGTATATGTGGTTATAATTAAATATTTGAAATGTAATATGTTCATTTAATAAGTTTACAATAATGATGCATTAGCACAAACTTCCAAAAGAAGTCAGAATTCAATGAGCATTATCAGTTTTTATCAAACTGATAATTTGAGTCAACCTGCATGAGATGTTACCAATGAATTTCACAGAGACCATCAACCAAGTACGGTTTGAAAATTATTAGTAAGTTTGAAGATACTGACCTCAGTGATGGATGCAAAACGCAGTGGCAGATCTAGGATCACTAAAGATTCAGATTTTCGAACTGCTGTTTAAATTGAAGTTGAAGCAGACGGAAGTATATCTATCTGTCTCGTCGTATAGTTTAAAATCTTTCAGCTGCTGGGGATAATCCTATTAATGTGAGCAACACTACTGCACTAAAATGTCTCCACGAATTAGGGCTCAAGGTATGCATTCCATACGGCTAATCCATAGAGTTCATGAAGACGATTATGACTGACGAGTGGAGTTTGCTAAAGACATTTTAGACAAGACCGGTTGTGATAATAGATTTGTGGACAGAATCCTTTGGTCTGATGAGGCCCAGTTCAAGTTGAATGAACACATAAATCGCCACAATGGTATCTACTGGAGAGCAGATAATCCTCACATTGTAATTCAACACGAGTTCATAATGGTGTGGTGTGCAATGTCATCGAGCGGTATCATTGGACCATGTTTTTGAAGGTCATGTGACTGGTGTGTCATATCTAGAAATCTTACAGACATTGTTGTGATCTCAAATTGCGACGGCGCAACATCTTTTTTCAACAAGATGGGCACAACCCCATTATGCTGTTGTTGTGGCGAATGGCTTCATGCGCATTTCCCTGATTCATGGATTGGCAGAAGAGGATGGTTCGACTGGCCGGCCCGCTCACCAAACTTTTTCCTTTGGTGTATTTTAAAGAGATCATAATTTTAAATTTAATTCAAACATAATTTAAAACGTATTTTAAATTTGTGAACATAAGCTGGCTATAACAAACAGACAGACCTCATCCAAAAAGTGTGTCCATCAGTTCCTTCTCGCCTGAGGAAAATTTAGGAAAACCATGGCATGCATTTTGATAACCTGGAGTAACATTATTATTAGCCAATGAGATTGACATGTTTTATGGTTATTAACACATTTTTGTCTTTAAATTCATTGTAGATGTTTACTAGATGTTTCTTAAAATCAACATTATATCTTTTCCAGATTTTTCAACCGTAGTTATACTCCACTTGTAACAATCTCTTTTGTCTGGTTACTCCCAAATTTGTATTTAAATACATATAGAAGCCTCGGTTACAAGCACAATATTTGGTCCATACTCATAATTACCTTTCCTATAACAAGAGTGAGGGAATTCTAGAGCTTTGGTAAGATTGAGGCTGTTATCTGCGTTTTAAATGAATGACTTTTTTCATCTATCTCAGATTAAATTTTTAGACAATTTTTGTATGGCGGACGGGAAGGGTCACTTGTGCTTATGTGGGATATCTCGAGATATCCACCATATAAACATGGATATCTCGAGATATCCAACATATAAACATGGATATCTCGAGATATCCCACATATCTTCCCGTCCGCCATACTATAGACTTATTTTACCATATATTATGTGTACCTAACAATATTTTGGGACATTATATATTAGGTATATAGTTATATTTTCGATATTAATAAACAACAATATGTAACAACATAACTGGTCGTTTTTATTGTTATGTATGGGTAGATGTAACAAGATAATTTTTACAGTGCCTTAACGGGGGGACTATACTATGAATATTTCACTAATTGATACATTTTAATTTGTATGAGAAATATATTTATTCCTATTAGGAATAAGAATTTTAAAGTAAAAATAAAAAAACAATAGTTAAGATAAATAAACTGATATTCTTCCGTTAAACAAATCCGTACAAATCTATATTTTTGCAAACGTCAATAAAAACTTCGAAAAAATAAATATCTAATCTGGTTAATATTGTGTTTGTTGCCAAATTGTGTACAATACTCCCATTCGTTCATATTAGT
The DNA here is from genome assembly GCA_034780395.1 of Vannuccia rotundouncinata. NCBI lineage: Eukaryota > Metazoa > Platyhelminthes > Proseriata > Coelogynoporidae > Vannuccia > Vannuccia rotundouncinata. The sequence goes on from JAUZNC010059148.1 coordinate 2,758, forward strand.
CGAAAGAGCATTACAAATAAGATTATGATTAATAATTGAGTTATATCTTGTTCTTTATATTCGCATCATTATTAACAAAACACAATTCTAAACCTTGTAAGAAGAACGAAGATTTTTTTACTACAATTATATTAAATATATGTTGTGGACAGATACCTGTCCTGTTACATAGTAAACCGTACCATAAGGAATGACGTTAGTTTGCAATAGAGAGCAAAAGCGAAAGATAACGAAACTGGTAAAAGGAATGTAGAACAAAGCAACATTTGCTAACAATGGAAACACAAATGAAGAAGAGAAGCACACAAAGCGTTCTTGGAAAGTTTGCAGAATAACAAGATAATAATATGAGATTCAGATATTGAATATTGTCAATTTGTCAATGATAAATTCATGATTGATACAGGTAAATACAACGATATTAGTGAGTCTAAAACAAACGTCTGCTCGAAAAAGTGCTCAAAAACAAAAAAGAAAACAACGGAAGTGTCTACTCGTCTAGATATATATTAAAAAACAGAGACACACTCTTCTTCATAAAAAATACAGCCAAGAAAGAAACACAAATGAGACAAAGTTTAGAACCACAGGAAAGATTCACTGTACAGGAATAATATTGAAAGATGGACCAGGGGTGCTGGCTACTTGTACGTACGTAAAGTTTAAAGCTTATAATATATAGAAGAGATTGGGAAAGTAAGTAAAACAAACGAATATGTGGAATGGTTCAATGTGCTCGGCGGCCACAGTTAGACATGGGCCTGCTTGATCCGCCCGCCTCCTATGCAGTGATGGGTGTGAGCAGGGAGGGCCACAACGTCCCAGTTCGGCTGCCCGTCCCCCTCTTCATCATACTCGTCGGAGTCGCTGCCCGAGGAGTAATCCCCGGCGTTGAGTCCTGCCACACCGTGCCTCTCGTCCTCATCCTCGTCTTCATCGTCGTGCTGGTTGGGAAGGTCGTCCATGGAGCCCCCGTCAGAATCAGAGCCGTTGTTGTTGAGCTCGCACTCTTCTTCCTCGCAAAACTGGAACACAAGACTCGGCGCTGGAACCCTCGTCTCCTCCGCTAAACATCTCTGACGCGCTCACCTCGTAAATCGGGTTTCCATATCCAGTGAAGGGACGCACGTCTCCGCCCACGACAGCCTCTCTGTCATCGAGACGACTCTTGGAGCCCGGCATGGAGGGGTAGCGGCCCGCGCGGACGCGAAAGATCGCCAGCCCAATTAGGAGGAGGAAGAGGCCGCCACAGATGGTCGCTATGACGATGATGGCTGCCATACTGCTGCCGTGCCTGGCGATAGGCTTATCATGAAAGCGAGAGACCAAATGTTGCTGCAGGGAAGGGGAGAAACCTTCTTTATCGTGGCAATAGATCTTCAAGAATGAACTTTTAGCAATGGAAACCATTCCAGAATGCAACAATCAGAACAAACTTGTTGGTAATAAAACGGAAACAAAACTGAAAATAGCTACAGCTAATTTTATAAAGGGTAGAATGTAATAGTTAGAGTTCTCTTTTGATTATAATACTCCAATAATTCACCAAACTTTGCCTCCTAAAGCCACCATTTAATCAATTCAATCCATATGTCAGCATAAAACGATGCTCAACAACATCACAACCTGCATATCATAATCTAGGAGACCTCACCTGGAACTGATGGCTCTCCCCTGGGTGTTCGTGCCCAACTCGGTGATGCTGACTGTTGCCAGCTGTTCCTTCGTGGTCAACGGTGTCCTTGTAGACGACGAGGTGCTGGCCAGAGGTGCCCACTTCCTTCTCGTGGAGGATCACGGCCTGAAGAGAGAACAGATCGGTTAAAGATGACGTACTGACCCCCCCCCCTTCACTATACAACACCCGCAAGATGTATTGTTATTGACAAACGTTATCAATATAGATCAAGATAAAAATATTCTCTGCATAAATCAGTCCGTCCAGGTTTGTGGATGTGATAAAGTTTGCAGAGTTTTAGATGAAAATGAAAGTCTACTTGGAGATAAAACTTCCGGAATAAAGGTTGAAACCACAATAAAGCCTCTAGGATGGAGAGAGAGTTGCTACTCTAGCTCTAGGTGTAGAGGCAGCTCTTCCTTTGTCTGCAAAACACTATCTCATACGGGTGAGTGTCAATCAAAGCGACCTTCATCTTCAGCAGATCCAGGCCAGCTGCTTCTGCTGCCTCTAAAAGTGCGATCTTGTTCAAATAGCGAAATATCAGCACGATAATGTTTATTGAGACAAGTTTTCCATGGGAAATACGACTTGTACACTCGATATCATAATAAAAGAAGGCCGTACAACTTAAATGAATGAATGGCTAAAAAATGTTACATTAATAACGTTATTTTTACTAAAAGCGAAGCGCTTTATGCTAGGTACACTTCTGTATACTAAATAATACATAGAGCAATACATTATAGGTAGAATATTTGTGTATGGTTTATATTTATGCGACTTATACACGACACAATACGGAAACTGGATCAAGATGGTTCACAAATCTAAAATATGATCACGATGTTTCTATATTTCGAAGCAACAACATAAAATCAAAAACGATTCTATTAACAAGTTAGAAAAGCTAAAACAAAATTATTTTTAGTGGATAGAAAAACGACACGAAACGACAATCCATTAATTGAAATATTTGATTTATTACGCCCGTGTGTGGTCCGTATAATCTAGTTTGTGACAGTCTCCAAGAGCTTTTAATATCCCCTTTAATTATTTTCCTCACAACAGGGAGTCTCATCAAAACCCTTCGTCGACAATAACCCCCTGACAGCCTCTTTTGTTGCGTGGAAGGCTGGCTGACACCTTGCCAACCACAACAACGGCCATAAATCCTCGAGAACCAGGTAAGAAGAAAAGCTGCTTGCTACAAACAGCATAGAAAACTCGGTAACAACTTCAACCAATCAGAACTCAACACGGTGGATAACTGACCTTGACCTCAATCTCCGGAGTGACGTGTTTTCCATTCTCCAGTGAGCAGACAAGTTCAAAGCGTCGGGAGGAGGTACCCAGGTTGGACGCGGCCTTCCGGTGGTAGGCGATCTCGCGGATGATGGCAGTGTAGTCCTTGGCGGTTTTGGAGCCCTCCAATACGAGACCGTGGGTGTTGTAGATGGCGACCAGATCGACCGAGCGAACCAGAGCTGTCGGCCAGAGGATAGACTCGTCCTTGGTGAGCGGTCCTTCGAGCACCTGGAGAACACAGGAGTCGACCAGGCTGTCTTCCCAGGCGGAGCGGGGGCTCTTTTTCTCTCCTGTAGAGATAGAAATACCGTGCTGGAGTGTAGATCGGCAAATTGAAAAAGTGGAACATTTTTAGAAATGCGAACAAGTTGAAATGATAAATGTGACGTTTTATTTATATTTTCCGAGCGACCCATTATTAGATAATTGGATAATTATAAATATTATAACATGAAAATCTTTACATTTTTTGTTTACTGAATTTAAATTTTATATTTTAGAAAACTATATAAAGAAAATCCAAGCCGTCCATTTATTAGTCTCCTTTCGCGATGTTTAGCTGGTAAACAGACCAAAACCCACTCGACTGTCTCCGAACGTTTTTTAGAATTAATTAAAAAGCAGACCCCTCTCATTACTTATTCACATCACCCCTTTTGACCAGAGTACCGCACTCCTTCGCCCACTTAAGAAATCCATCCATCATTCTATTTTTAAAATAAACCAGTCCTCAAAGAAATATGGAAGGATACAGAAATCAAAGAAAGGAAACCACCGAATCACGCTTTAAATTCTTATTCAATCGAAAAGTATTCTTTCTATTTTTCCATTTAGGATTAAACTTTTAAATTCACACGAAGACAAATGTTGTATTTCAGAAATCAGCTACAATAATTAAATTGCAACTCAATACCAAAAGATTTTTCTTCATATGTTAACATAAAGCCATATTCCTTATACTGTTCTGACATAATATATACGCGGAGTAGACATCACAGCAGATCTCTAGCCAAACACACTCATCTTGTGTGGTAGAAAATGGAAGGTGAGAACTACAGGTAGGTATCGCTGCGAGAATGGAACTGAATGCCACAGAGATTATTGCACACATACCAGAGATGACAGATAGGTAGAGAGGGCATTTTATACCGAAATAATGATGAGCATACCTCTTAAGATCACGCTAGTTTAATAGAAAGAAATTGTGAGAAGTATTTACTCTGTAGAGGCATAACCGAATCGATAGAAAATCGATGATGTATACATATGTAGAGAGAAAGAGAGAGAGATGGGTGATGCCTAGCGTAGTGAAGTGCCGACGCCTGCCGGAAAGAACCGTTTCATCAGATGTGGAGGTGGTGTTGTGCCTGTCGGTTTGTCATCTAATTAGTCTTGAATACCTACAGCCTCTGATAGACGAGAACAGCCTTCTAAAGGGTACTTTAATAATGCATGCGCCGATCCAAATGGATACAATAGGACCTCGCACACCTGTGGGGGAATAAGTTTCACCCATTCTATTTAGTCACCACGTAATAATTAATTAATAACGCAGGTTTGTAACCGGCAGCTTTCCTTCACAGGCGCGATATTAAAAAGGAGTCAAATGGGGACAGGAAGAGAGCTGAAGAAAGTCGCATTAATTAAAAGCGAGTCACTAAACTGCTGATTCAAGTGGTCAACCTCCGAAAGATAAGACGGAGCTCCTCGAGGATCGTATCACGACAATTCCGGCGGATTTTGTTCCACGAGGGTCGTTTGACCCAGTTCAGAGAAAGCGCACAAAGAGAGGAGAGAGGGAAGATAACTTACTTACGGAATAAAGGGAAGTTTTCATCCTTTCAGCCGGCTACTAAACAGAGGACAACTTTTTAGCCACCAGAAATTCGGGAATATTGTCGAGTTCAATCCCAAAATATCTACTTTTCCATTTGACTCAGCCATTAATCATTCTTTTTATGATAAAGATACATCACGCAGTGTTGCTATAGCGATAGAAAAGGAAGCCCACCTTGAACGACAAACTTGAAGTTGGGGAAGAGTGGCAGCAAGCCCCAGCCGCTAGCAGTTCCGGAGACCTGTGCATCTGCGTGGATGTTGAGCGTGATCGAGGGCTGATCCGAGTGCAGGCGAACGCGGATTTCAGTGGAGGGGATTGTGGTTTCGCGGCCCTGGGAGCATCTATCGAGTTAGGAGAGAAAGAAAGAAGAACGACATCATTGAAACGTATTTGAAACTTATGCAAAAATCTAGCTATACAATAAATAGTTATTGGGGATGTCAATTAACGTAACTTGCGATTTTAAGGTTAGTCTTAAATAAGATTTCGAGTTTTCCCCTCTTAGTTAAACATGCCTGCAAATCTTCTTTATTCAAACGTTTTACTTCCCATAAATGTACTCTTGTTTTATGTCACTCAAGACCACAAAACTCACCCCAACTTCCTAGAAACAAATCCAGAGAAGGAGATGATTTCCCAAGATGTAAAAAGTTATATTTCAAAAAAGAATACAATTATTAATAAAACGCAACTATACGTTGTGAAAATTTTCCTTTATCAAGAGATGAAATATCAGATGAGAATATTTTTCCATTTGACCAGAATTGACGGAGCGTGAGTTTTACAAATTAAAATCTAAACTGGAAAAGCTTTTTACTTTTATTATATCCAGGCTGAATTTAATAACTTGATCAGAGAAAGAAAATTAAAAGTAGAAGGCTGCCTTCAAATCAACTGCTTTCACCAACAGCCATGTTTGTTTATGAGCAAGACAGCCACTTTCCCACTAATCAATTGAGTCAGGCAGGAAAATAGTACACCCCAACTTTGGAGAGTTGTGGAAATTTCACGCAGATATGTTTATAGTTCTTTTATTAAGTTGGATATTAAATTCTACTTGAGGTTTCATGATATTTTTTTTTCTGTTAAATACGTCGAGAGGGTGCTATTTTAATTGCTTTCCTATTCTCCATAGAACACTCGATCAAGTCTAGATCGGAAGATAGCGATAAATGGGAAGACCCTAAAACCGCTCCCTAATCACTTGGAATATTGCGTGTTAAAACAGGGCAGTTCCCTGGGATCAGATTGTGATCCTCTATGTGCGTGTTGTATAAAGGAGATCCACACAGTTGAACCAGCATCCTGCTGGCTGGGTATGCTACTCAAAACCATTGAGGCAATAGATCGATCACTGCTCCCCGCTCTGTCATATATTCACGCCCAACACAGCTCGCGAGGTGATCTGCTCTTTATAGTCGTCTTTGATCCTCTATTTCCAGATGTCTTATCCCACATCAAAGTGGGGAACAACGCCCTGAAGCGAGAGTTGCTCAGCCAACCGGCTTCTCTAAGGCTGCCTTAAATCGGACGAACTCTTGTGGTGTAAATCAAGAAGCTTCGCGCAGCCATGTTCCAGCTGTCTTTCCCACAGACAATTAGTTCTCTGATTTATGCCTCCATTTGGGCGTGCGAAGGAGAAAAAGAGAGGAGAGAGCGAGGAGATAATTCGACGCATTAAACTCTTGTGTATAGCTTTTCTCTTCCTGATAATTTATATCACCTTTCAAAGTATGTTTCATTTCCATAAACTGGGAATTTCTCCCCCCCCCCCCCCCCGGGAGTAATATTATTTACATATAGAGGCATCCGACACAAAACCATAGCAAACCTTTACAACCGTAAATAATTTCTTGTAAAGTGTTCTATAGTTTGCAAAACCTTAACAATAAATTAGAGAATATCTTTCCGATAGAAAATGTAAATGAATATTTCCGGATTCACAGCTGGATTGCATCTTGAGGACAGGAAACGTGATACCAAAGCTGGTCGCACCTCCGAAGTATCCACTTATTTGATCACATTTCAGAGAGACAACTGACCGGTTTTAAAAACACAGTTTTAGAGAAAAAAAAACTATTTCAATCGTAAAGCCACTAAAAATGTAACGACAATACAATAAGAAGGCACAACTCACTCAACCAGCGTGGAGACGGTGATCGTACGGTCCAGCTCGCCGGCTACAGACGACTGTCCCAGGTCACTTCGGGTGTTCGCGTAGCTGACCTTGGACATCATCTTGGCCAGCTGGCTCCAGGACTGGCCGGACACCCTCACCAGATCTTCCACCAGAGAGACAGCTGTGCCCGACTGGAGCACCTGGGCCAGGTTGGGCAGGAGAAGGGTCTCCCCGCACTTGGCCAGGCAGGAGAGCACCTTCTGGGGCTCAGCTGCCCCGCGGAGGAGAGAGAGTCCAGCGAGCTGACCTTTGAGGTGTTGGGCGGTGTGTCCGTTGCGGCCGAGATAGCAGGCGCCGACGGTCATTCTGTGCAGACAAGAGTGGAATGATGCATGCCAAACTATCACAATAATGTTTGATGATTCATCGGTTTAAATTTACTCAAATGCTAACTGTTTATTGATTTAATAATTAGACTTTGAATGAAGACTATTCAAACCAGAGAAAGAAATATCGATTAAAGTTACCGGAAATATTTGAATATTGATCTCAGAATTCGAATATTCTTCCTTTACAGAACTTACGCATAATAATCAATAATAGATTGTAATACTTATAGATATACTATCTTTGTTTAAGTTTAACTAGATAGGTAATCTAGCTGATTGTTGTCAGTTAGTGTCGGTTTCTGTCGATCCTGGCAAAAATTCAATATTATTAATAATTACTGTAGTAATATTAAATTCAATAATTGTTTA
>JAUZNC010059149.1:0-10459 GCA_034780395.1 Vannuccia rotundouncinata
TTAAAGTTATTTTCAAATTATTTAACCAATCACAACTCTGGATTTGCCATACACGCGATGCAACATACTTTATTATAAAAATATTTTAGATGTCCAATCTAGTTCTATATATAATATATACAATATCTATGATAATTATACAAACTGCTTCGTGGGGTGAATTCAAACTTAATCGTCACTATTATACTTTGGGCATAGTGAAGACAATATCGATCAACTTCAAAGAATTAAACTGTCAACTGACAGCAGCAGATGTGCACACCAGCATTTTACTGCGCTGTTAGTTTGTCAGACAATACAGCATGTATCACGATGTCAACAGAATTGGTTTGTTGCCTCAATAAACGTGAAGAATTGGTAAAGTTGAGCGAGAAAGTTGAGTAAACAGAAAAGTTTTTTTATCAGAGTTTATGCCACAAACAGTCTCATAATATATAGCTGAGAAATAGTTTGAGATATACATCTTACAACCAGCAAACTCTATTAATTATGACTTAAACCACTAGTCTCACTCAAGTATAGAAAGAAATTTGTGTAATTTAATGTTGAAGAAGTAAATCAGTTTGCTTACTTTGTCAAACAGATTCCTAATTTTTTGCGTTACCTATTAAACAAAAACACAAAACAGTCCAGCCAAACCAGAATTTGTCTTAGTTTTTATTTAGATACCTATTCAAAATTATAATTTTAACGCAAATATTCTTTTTAAGCTATAAAAGAGATAAATAGCGAATTCAATGTTCAGTTGAATTTATATGAAATTAAAAAAATATATATTATGATTGATGTGAATTATAAATTTAAAATGTTTGAATGCATTCAATCCACGTTTAATTTTAACAAATTGTATTCATTTAATTGATTCGGTAACAAACAATGACTTCTATATTATTTATCTAGACCGGCAAACTGACCAATATTCATTAGTAATAAACATCCGCGGAGGAATATATCTATATCGATAACCAATGCCAAATTGATGGGCGGAAGTTCAACATTAACTCTAAGATAAATGAAATTTATAAATTAATCGATTAATATTTATTTAAAACCATCTTTTAAATGAAACTAATACCGTATATAAATGAAATGCGCTCTGGACGTTTTTTTGATTAGTTTGCCGGTCTAAATAAATAATATATAAGTCAATGGTAACAAACGTTATTAACACTTGAATATATTTGTCAAGGAAACTATATAAATAAACCGTATATTTTAAAATTCACTTACTTACAGTAGGTATAGCGAAATAGTTAATTTAATCAATATAACTCAATCAATTTTATTCAGAGTTATCATTTTCTATGTGTCGTCTCTTTCAGAGTGAAGCTGTTAGTAAAGCAAATTAACAAATTTACATAACAGGATCTTCATATTAACAAATTAACCGTTTCGTTGTAAAAAAAAAACGGTAGGTATTATCATGTACAAAACACATACACCCCTATAATTTGCAACCATGGTTGTATTCAGTAATTCAGAGACTATAATATACATACACGCGTAAACATTAGATTGGTGCTCTTTGCGGGGAGGGGAGTAATAGCAATACAATGAAACTTAAACTATAGTAACGTATGTGCTGGCTTCTATGTGACGTGGTATAACCCTCATTGGTATATACAATTATTATCTATATTAACGCAGAGCTTATAAGAACTTCAATGTTTTCAATACGGGGGTGAAGTGCTTATTCTAAGAAGTTTATTATAAGTGAAATAAAGATGTTTGCCATGCTTTTCTAAAAAAGGTCGTGCATACAATAATACAGTATATGATTAAAATTTTTAAAAAATACACTTTGCATAAAAGTAAACTTCCAATAAAACGATGCAACGATTGTGTGAGAAATATTCGAGAGTTTATAAATGAAAAGAGGACAGTTTTAATTAGCGATTAGCAAAATGATTAAAGTTCAAGGTATATTGGAGCGAAGTATCAAAGATTTACGACACACTCTGCCTGTGTCCTGCAATCATCTGGGTGGTATCATCACTATATATATATACAAATTTCAATTGTTCACTATATTGAAGAAGTCACCTCCGTCATAACGTCTATATCAAAAATGAAACATGTAACCTTGATCCCATCCCCTCTAACTCACACTAATTATTTTACCACAGGTATAATTCGCGCCTCTCATCTGGAAACTATTAAACTATTCGTTGATGACAAGACGAGTTCCAACTTACAATACCATATCAATCACTTTCATTAAAAGAAGTTTATTGTATACTAATCCGAAATCTTTACAAAATATTTTATTTTTTAAGTGGCAAAACTTATCATTCAACTGATTATCACTGACTTACTGCACCTTCTAATAAATTGACCCTCATCTTAGATTGCAATCCTCGTCTCCTACACTATCCGGTAACTCAGTGTAACAATTATTATCATGGCGCTTTTTCTTGTGTTGCTTATTCGCTCCATTCAACAAACTTTATCAATTTCAAAAAAGCAATTTCCTAAACGACTTTTCCCAAACGTGTATAATATTTTTCAATTTTTTTGCGTTTTCTTTTTCGCTTTTACTTTGGTTTAAGATGACCTAACATTTTTCTGAATATATTTCTCCCTGTCAAGAGTTTATTTTTTTGTCAATCTTCATAAATTTTTGTTTCTTTGCTTATCGCATACTGCATTTTTAAATGTTTATTTTAAACTTAGAATGTAGTTTGTACATTTCATGAGTAAATAGAGTAATAATAAATAATAACATGTTTCTATGGCATAACGGTGAACATCTTAATGGTCAGTTTTCAAATGTTTATTAAGAAATTGAACTATAATAAGATGGTGAATTTTGAATTCATAGAAATAGTTTATTATGTCTTTGAAAATACAGATCCTATAAACTTACGCCTGCGATCTACCGAGAATATCTTTTTCCGTCAGCCAGAATTTGCCTTCTGGATATAAACCGTGATCTGGGATCTGATTGTTGTCCCCTTTGGTGAGAATTTTATATGATCCATTGTTTCTATAAAGAAAGGTCAATACAACAATTATATTAGTGAACTTTAGATGTTCAAATTAGTACTACCCATAAGTGTATCAATAAATAGAGAAACTCTGACATACATATAACTTCTAGTTTGTTTATAACGTCAATTGAAACGTGTAAACCTTAATAATATGTTAATTAATATTAATAAAGCGCCTGCTAGTGGAAACTTGAAAAGTTTATTTATTTATTAAATATATAGCCTCTCCGAATATCGTATAAATTGGCTTGATAGTGCCTATACAGTTAGTTATAAATATACTATATAGCCACTTATAAATAACAGGAAGTTTGGATAAACTCTTTTGATGTATTGCTTTAATTATAAATACAATGTGCACATTCAGTTTTAAATTGTAAAGTTCAGCAAGAGTTGACAAAGACAGAATAGAATAGAATAGTGTCTATATAGTCTTTGCTGTGCAATTTGTGTCTTTGTGCAACTTCTAAATGTCTCTGTGATTCCTTGTTTTACTCTGTGTATACTATGATTTATTAAAACTATATATATCATTAGTGTAACCAGGGATATGACAAGCATTTGGTTATTGCATTGATATTTTTATAAATAAAAAATATATGGTTATAATATCAACCCTTTCTCGTGTCTTCAATTCTACGCTATTAACGCTTATAGAACCTGCGTATAAATTATAAAAACAAATTGTATAAATATTATAGGATTATCAGTGTACGAAACCAAATACCTACTCAAATTATTTATATAGAAACTAACTTTAATTACATCAATACATTAACGATTACAAAAAAAGACGGTTCAATAAATCAATAAAATACCCCTAAATTATTTAGTTTAAACACTGTTAAAGAATTTAGATAACTTTTTGTATAGACGAATTCATAGAAAATTAAGAAAGTTGTACAAATTATACAATATAGAGAATAATTACTTAAATTTAATAGTTGGTATAATTCAAAAATATAAAATACAAATTGATAATAACTTTCTCAAAAGTTTCGATTAAACAGCAATTTGTATTTGTAAGCTCTATTGTATAAATAGAAAAAACAAAACAATTCATGCTAGTCATATAAGCTACATTAAAGGAGCCATAAAAGGTAAATAAAACGACAATTATTAACGTTGCCCTGTTTAGTGTTGCAAAATTTATGGTACAATGAGTTATAGCAGGAATGACTCAAAATCGCCGTAAACACAATGGGATGTCCAATTACATAAACAGCCAACTGTCCCATCATCTATTGTATTCCATCGATTGATATAATGTTTGAATTATAAAAAGGAAAGGAGAACATAATTTGTATTGTTTAAGAGAAGCGTTCAGTGACTGTTTGACTTAAAACAAATTCTTTTGAGAATGCCAAATGCGTTCTGGATATTTTATAAATTGCTTATAAAATGTTTCTTAAATACTTTAACGGCATATGCTTAAAAAGCAAAACATATTAAAGCTAATATTGTATTAGATGAAATTTCAATTTTCTATTTTTACAAGTGTATAGACGAACATTATTTAATGTGAAAATTAAGATTCAATTATGCAAAAATGGAGACAAATATTATGGAAAACAAACGAAACAGATTATAATTTTAATTATTTTACAAATATTTCAATATTTTATGAAGAATGCATCATACTGTTCATTAACGCATACGTGTATAGTTTTTTCCTTGATTAACAAACTGCTTGAAATAGTATTTATAAGCTCGGATTTCCATTAATTTCGAGAGTATAATTTTCAATGGATAAAATGAGATTCGCACATTTGAATAAAGGGTAGAAAATTAATAACAATAAATTTTATTTTAATTAAAGAATTATACTTAATAAACAAACCCTTTTTATTTTTATTTTAAAAAACGATTCAACCTTATTAGTTCAATTTCTATTTTTAACTCACGATTGGTGAACTGCTATGATACGATGGATGATTGGTATTTCATAATTGGAGACTTTGAAGACGATCACCTCTCCAACTCTGTAGGGCTCCTCAACCCGATTCGTCACATAGAGGATGTCACCTCTAAAGTAGGCTGGTTCCATGCTTCCACTTTATGGGAGGAAGAGAGAGTGTGTACGTTTCAGTAAAAATAATTACGCAAAGGTTAACGCATTTGATGTAACAAAAGTATCAAGTTATGATAACTATGCTGTTAATTTTTATATCAATGTTTAATATTCTCAAAATTATAAAGATTGGATACTTGGATTGTTTGAAATGTGATCTGAAAGTTATAGTAAATGTTATAATTTAGTTATTAAGTAATTGTCGATAGAAACAGTCAACAAGGGAAAACTATATTAATCTGTTCGATTATGATGGGCTAATGTGAAAAAGATTACGAATGTAACAGATATCAGTAAAACGAATACAATTTCAATGTGTGATTATTTCAAAAAATAATGACAATTATCCTTTTTTCAATACAATTTAAAAACATTCCCAATGTAAAAGTCACCAAATCACAGAAATCAAAAATATCTATCTTAACTATAAGATATTGAATACCTTACCACTATCTAAAGATGTGTTACCTTTGTCCCATGAAATACGTTCTAAAGGTTGTTTTATGTTTAACGTGTTTCAATTATAAATTATTATTAATTTATCAGACAATTATTTTACACATTGGCAATGAATGTAACTAAACAAATCTGTGACAATTTGTTTTCCAATAATTTAATTTCAAAAAAGCACACCAAACTAATTCTGGATGGTAATGTATCGATAAACTATAATAATAAAGTAATCACATATAAATATAATCTTGCTCATACCTGATTACCACCACAAGAGGCGATTCTGAGTTGGAATATAAAATAAGTCCTTTCCAAACCATCAGAGCCGACATAACCAGCATTACTATGTTGATAATTTGGTAATATACCTACCCAAATAAACAATAACACATACAATTGTATAGAGATTAGCTGTATTCTGTATATAAAAAACAATTAGGTAGAATCAACAGTAATTAATAATATTTCTTAACAGTGGTCAGAATAAATTTGTTTAGTGTTATTTCTGGTCTGGACTGTTTTTCAGTTGTGTCATTCAAAAAATTAAAACAGAATACAAATTTTAGTTGAATAATAACATTATCTATAGAATCTATTTAAGGTAAAGTAATGTGTATGTAAACTTAAATATTTAAATTGTTGTCATTTTTATTTTCAAAAAGCTTTGAATTAAAATAGCCAATGTTTTAAAATAATAAACTTACATTCGATGAAATGTATCTAATTGAAACTGTTGTTATGTATTTTATTAATTGCTTAAGTTACTCCAGCTTAATGATTTTTTATTTGTTTAATTAAACTATGAGTAAGTACATTAAATACAGTAGAATACAAGTAGCAATATATAAATTTTAATTTTTGTTAATATCATATTATTCAGATAAAGTCTGATTTCTTCAGGTACACTGATTTCTTGTTAATAAAGAGTGGATAAAATGAGTAAATAAAAGTGGAACTCAATCAGAGAGAACCAAAATTTGTTGTTAGTTAAATTTAGAAGAGTCCATGATTCAGAACATTTTATAATTTATTATTGATGAAATTTTGAAATGTACAGTACATGTATGCATGTACATGTACTGTAATTTAGAAAAAAAACAAGGCAAATTTAAATAAATTTCATTTGGCTACTTTTAGGCATGCGATTGGACTTCCAGAAAAAAGCCTGAAATATATTTTGGAACAAGAAGTCAGTTGGGGTGTCGTGGCTATGTGTCATTACATATAATGCATATAAATAGGTGTATCCCATGCACATATAATATAAACGCCATTTGACCTAGCATATATACTTGAATACAATTCAATATTTTGAATGTTTCTCGGTTAAATGAGATAATATGATTATTGTATTTCATATAGGATATTCTTCAAAATTATTATAACTAGGACTACAATTATATAGGTAAAATTGTACTATAAAATTATATTATATTAAAATTGAAATATCATTCTATTATAAAAAAAGTGAATATATTATAAACCTAAGTATAGTTTAATATACTTTCATATATTATAATTATTATATGTTTACTATTTATTGGAATTTGTTTTCTCATTGTCCTAAAAAACAACACCCTAAATTTTTGTACTGTAAGAGTGGAAAATAGTTTGTTGTTGGGGGGGCATTTGCACCCCCCTGGCTATGCCCTCGGCTATCCAATGCATATAAAATTATGTTGACACCTCTTACAGTTTTCTATGTCAAAAATGCCTAGTTTGTGCTTATCCTATACTACCTACAGTGCGTAGGTTGACCTCAAATTCTTAAACACTGAACTAACAACCTATTAAATTAGGTTTAAATATTTTTTATATAAATAGATATCTATAGTTTGTGTTGCTAGATATAGTTTTGCTCCATGATATTAATAACATAAATTTTGTGGAACTGTAATTACCAAATTCCATAATCACCTACAAAGATTAACACCATATCAACTGCAACAACCAATGCCCTATCATTCCCCTCCTCAAGGTATGAGCCCCCTAATAATGTTTGTGTATGTCAGTTAAAAATGGCTCTGTAGTTGCTTGTAGGTAAATATTAAAATTATATTATGTATGTTATAAAACTGCCATAAAGCTCACATGTATAATCTAAAATATATATATATATACAAATTAAACTCTATTAAACTAGCAACATAACAATATCACATATTACAAGTGAGTTGTCTTTGAGATATGTGTTGGTCCATTGTGTATTGTGGGTAATATAATTAGATTGTTAAGTTTTTATTTGTAATAACAGAGAATTCATGTTATAATATAGCATCAATCATTAAATAGAACAATGCTTAACAATAGGTCATTTTAATAATTTCATAGTATTAATTTTAGACTACAAATCTTCTGTTGAGTGATTAAAAATGATTAAAAATTAGTAGAGTATATATATTTATAATGTTAACTAATGTTAAAATAATAAGAAGTGAAAATAAAGTTAGTTGCTCAACTGTTCATTTTTTTAGAAACACTTTTATAATGTTGATCAGAAAAAAAATTATGGGAAGAAGGCTTTGTCAGTTAAATTGGGTTTTGGAGAATTATGCCCCTCATTCCAACAATGTTGGCAATGCATCAAAATAATAAATTAAAATTTTTTGAACATAATATTATGAAAAAATAGATAATTTTAAAATTAATTATTTGAAAATGTATCCTTTCTATTTCAATGAACTTATATCAGTGCTAAAATATGCCATGTTTATGTAAAAGATTATACAAAAAGTGGGTAATTATTAAAAAAAGTAAAAATTGAACAATATAAAGATTTTCTGTATATAAGTAAAAACATACATTTTTATCAAGATAAAGGATTCCTTTTCAAGATAGTAATGACTGAATCCTTTTTTATTAACTTCAAAAAATATGTGGAATTGACCTCCACATATTGATGATGGTAGGAAAAATTACATACTTTTCATGTGATATCCAAAATAAAATGATAAATATTATGGCAACTGTAGCAATTTTATGGCAAGTATTATGGCAATTTTAAATCAATACATATCAAATTTGTAAAATTTTAATATATAATGATCTATAAAACCTAACCTACATTCCATGTATTTTTGTATATATATATTATTGATTGTACACTGGATGCAGGCTGCTTTGGTGGTATAAAATGGAATTATATGTTACCATGTTTAAATATTATATATACTTAGTCATTTAAAAAATATTAATAACACAAAAATAACACTTACATCACGTAAAGTAAGAGTTTTTAAATAATTCACATCTCCGATATAAGATAATAATAACTGAATATTTGGATTCATTTTAAAAAGGGTCACAATTAATATTTCGTTTCCTTATTTCTTTAATTATTATAATCCACAGAAGTGTTTTTCATTCAAGCGCTGACGCTAACACAATCTTAAACAAAAATGTTTATTTATAAGATATAAAATAATATTTTGGTTATATTCGCTAGGAAAATGCAATTATATCTTGAATTTACGATACAATTTTTTAAATTTTTTATACTATACATTACTAACAGATCTCATAATAAATATACATAAATATTCATTGATATTATATTTTGGATAATTTCAACTATTTTATTCATAATAATTAATACATTGACTTATATAAATTATTTATCTAGACCGGCAAACTGACCAACATTCAATAGTAATAAACGTCCGCGTAGGAATATATCTATATCAATAATTTAAAGAACAATAATTATATATTTTAGTTACTGAGGAACGATCATATTTATTATACATTTCATTTTTAGGTGTAATTGAAGAGAGGGTGGAAGAATATGATTAATTTTATTTATATTTTCATGATGTGTATAAGGTACTGCCTGTTCCTGAGGTTAAAATATAATGAAATATTTATTAATTATAATATTTCAATTTATGTAAATATAATATTTTGAAATATGTCGTCCAGTGATTAAATAATTATTATGAAGCAAAATAGTACAACACTTCTAAAAAATTAGATAATCAAATAAAAAATCCAATTCAACATTGTTTTGTGATTAGCGTGTTAAAAATTTATAGACAGAAATAAAGAAAACAACTATAGATTCTGATACAATTCACAATTTGTTAATTAAAATTAAAAATAACAATACTTAAATTGAAATATTCGTTGTAGTTCAGTTATGAAATATGTACTCATATTTATTGATATATTTGTATTTATTTTACAATAATTTTACTTCTTAACGTGAAAGCTTAAATTAAGTTCATAAACCTTGGATGCATTTGTTTACATAATTATGTAAACCACTAACTGTTTATTTGCGATAAATAAACATTTCAGTTGCTTTAGTAACTTCAAAATAATTTGTTGAATGTTAAATTGCCCTAGGTAAATATTTTCAAATTCAAATATGTTATGCGATATAAATCATATTATTAATATATATACTTTAAAAGACACGCATGCATTTCTGCCCATTATCTAATTATGTTACGTATATTGTATACTCAATAAAATATATTGATAAATTTCACAATATAATGTCAGATTTTATGTCACGTATGTGAGGGGTGAATCGGACGGCGCTGTTTTGTTTTTACTGGAGATTTTTTTATTAAAGGACGCAGCGACATGAGGTCCATGGATTTTAAATATAATTATGTTTCACAACTTTTAGACCGTTTTTTTAAATTTCTATAGAAACTTCCTATCCATACCTGGCTTTTTTGGGCTTTCACGTAACGGGAGGGGTGGCCGATTCAACTTTTAAGACCATTTTAAAAATTTTATTTATTTTATTTTTATTCATAATATTCATATATACACATATAAATAATGAATTTTATATATATTAATAGCTAATTTTATTTATATATATTATATGTAGATATATATAGATATATTTGTGTGTAAAATAAAAGTCTTTTAGATAGGCACACATTACATACAATTATGGCACCTTCCCTGCATGTGTACCATACACAAAGCC
>JAUZNC010059150.1:0-10457 GCA_034780395.1 Vannuccia rotundouncinata
TTGCAGGCTAATTTCTTAATTACGTACAATACTAGTAATAGTAATTTTATCGGACAACAATGTAGAAAATTTTCGGGCGCTTACGCGCCCTCAAATCACCTACATTGTTGTCCTCTAAATTTACTATTAATGTCATATTTTAATATTAAATATATATTTAAAAAAATATAAATATCTATAAATATGCATATTTAATATAAAATTCTAAATAGTAATTATAGTATTTACAGTCACGGAATGTTGCGTTTTATCTTTTTATACATTAAGAAAATATATCCTTTTCGAAAAATCTTGCCACACTGCTAACAGTTCAGATACAATTATAGATAGATTTATAATAATACATGTACTATAATAATTATAGATTTATAGTAATTAAATATTTTTGATTCAACACAATATTTAGTTTTGATAGCGAAAATTATTCAATTTATTCGGGATAATGTCGTCCTCAAAACGTATTGATTAATAATTGATATTCTTCACACTCAACCATTTTTTTGCCGCCACTAAATACTCTAATATAAACCAATTTCAATAACAAACAAAAGTTTTGAAAGTAGTTCTTAGTCGCTGTAGGAGAGGAAAAACAATTTAATATAAACTTTAAAGCTAAATTATAAAAAAAGTTTTGAAAAAATATTTTTTTATAATAAAGTGTATAAATAATGGTTTTATTACTTAAAGGTAATATAATTAATTAAATATTATTTTTGTTTAATATAATTTACGTATAAAAATATACAAACAAAATACAATAATTAAAAATGATATCCTCTCCGTAAAATTAACCGACACAAAATACGATTAAATTCATTTTTTCTAAATATAATCAAATGGTACTTATCTTTACAATTCTTTCATCTTTTTGTAAAAACGTCTATTCATTTCCGATTTTCAATAATATCAGTTAACTTATATTTCTACTATTGGAAATATTTGATTTACAGATTCACAGTGAATTGGAATTTTTTTATTAATAATACTGATACTATATAATAGATAATTTATATAGAGGATAATTCTATTGTGAATCAATTTGATATAGAATTCACGATAATAAGGTATCCATCATTTTCTTTGAACATATTTTCAACTCTGTAAGATACCTTCCTTACAAAATCATGAATAATTATAATATGGTGGAATAATTAGGTTATTAATATTATTGATTCACTATTTTTCTCAGAATTCGTTCGAAATCTCGCAATTTTATATAGCTTTTTAATAATAAAAATTAGAATGTGTTACTGTAGATATAGTAAACTATAATTAGTGTATCAAAATTGTAATGTTAATAAACCTTTATGGTGGTTCATTGAACTTTAACTGTATATAGTTCTACACTGGAAAAAACTGTCCCTAAGAGATTTTATAACAGGAATTACACTTTATAAACTTAGAACTGATTTCTTCTTTGATTTGCCGACAATCGGGATAACGCTATTTTTAACTATGCATTGGCGTATTTATTATACACAAATGTTTAGAGGTTATTATGAAAAATAATAATTATGAGGTATTATAACCGCAAATAAAGCTAATGGTTTAATTTTGTGGGAAATGATTATATATGAGAAAAGCTAGATCTACAACTGCTATGTGGAAACAAAGTAGTTCCGGTTTAAAACCAGAGTTTTGAATATGTAACACATTAATATAGAGAAATTATACATCAGCAAAAGTTCACTGTAATATATTTACTTCGGCTATATCTATATTATAAAAGTTATATGCTCTGAAATAATTTGTCAAAATTGCGAGATTTGATTTGTCAAACTAAAAATAACGCAAACGTGGAATCATTATCATATAACATTGAACACATCAATTTTTATACACCCTTCTCCCCAGGAATCAGTAGTATGGAATAGTGATCTCTACTCCACTCAAAGGATCCTTTATTCGAACAAAGACATCCTCCCCCGCGACTACGGGAAAACATATGTTAAACTATCCCGCACATTTACTTGTTATATTTCAGCGGACCTTTACTAGATAAATCCTAACGAATGAGAAGAGAGTATCATGCTATAATAAAGAGGTGTGTGATTTGTTGATTTTATTCCCACTTCTTGCATGCTCTATGACGATTGTCTCTCGGTCGGTCTACTTTTCATGGCTTTTTCGTCAGATTTTATTATTGAGGCGGCGTTTCAAGCTGTACTCCCGGTCATCAAGGTGGGTCTTCATCGATGTGTCCAATCTCAGGAGAAATCCCTCCATTTTATTGACGTTAAATCCTCTACGGGCTCTACTCTGCTATTCATGAGCCCCATCTTCACAAATCCCAAGAGTCCTGTCAACCATAAAGTTTTCGGCTATACCCAGACTCTAAAAACTTGTGGTGACGTAACTCGGGATCATCTCGCCTCTAACATTGAATTGGTGGAGACACAGGCATTGTTGAAGCTGTCAACATTTCTCTCCAATACGAAGGAGTCTCCTGGGCTACCAAAATTTCGGAGAGATATTTTCTGCGGCAGTCCTGGATTGCGGTCAACGTTTCGGTAGAATGCGGACATTTACTGGGAAAAGCTGGGACGCAATACCACTGAATTCGATTGGGTCGGCAATTCGTTGCAGATCAAGGATATGGGCGCGTGGAAGTATTAGTTTCTACTACGTCTCAACTGGATCTATATAGGACAGCATGGAAATACTGGTGAAGTGGCGAGTCTAAACTTTACGATAGTGCAAGTCCGTCTCAGGCAATAGAGGTTGCGAAAACATACTCTACCTTTCTACTGGGCGACAAAAAGTTGGAAAATAATGCTCAACCCTTTGAAGATGTCTCACTGCCGTCGGAGGACTTTGAAAGCTTGTCGGGTCTTCTCCCTCTCCATCAGGTGCTAACAAACTTCATAACGTCGAAAGACGTTGAAATCTCCTCCACCTTCTCTTGCGTCTCCCCACCATTCAAAGAAACAGAAGAAGAAAGTTCCCAAAGTGATACTCCCGTATCCATATCCCTCGAAGACGATTCATTTTAACAGTTTTTACAATGATGGAAAGTACTGAAAATAATAATATCACACTATAATAAAGTGGAAAATTTTGGATTACTTGAAGTTTTGTCATTCAGCTCAAGTTTAAAAAGTCTATCAAAGAATTTATAGAGATTTACCTCATTTAAAATACGAAATTTTAAATGAAGGAGAAAGTCAGAGGGCCCAATTTCTAAATATTTCCTTATAGAGTTTATGATAGAAAAATATTTTTTCACAATTGCAAGAGTCCGTATCCGCATAGTCAAAGGCAGTGAATATCAGCTCAACGAGTGCCCTCTCACGCAATAAGTCGAGTGTCACCATCTTCGTATTAGTTGGGAATAGGGAATATAAAGCAGTTGGGGATTTTCGATAAAACAAAGAAAGATCATGAAACTATGCGATTTCCCCATTAACTAGCCGCATGCTCGAGATACAGTCATCAATTGTGGGTAGGAATGTTCCTGTAAAGTCCGCCCCAACTCTCCATTTCACAGCTCAAGAGTGTGGATTAAGACCAGGTCTTTGTAATAACATAGAAGTCGACCATGTTTTTAATATCAATGTCTTTAATTAAAACAGTATCAATATCCCGATTAGGCTTGTCCCTCAAAAGAGTTTTCTATTTCTCTTCATAGCCCATCGGTTAATTTTCTTCCTGGCTATCATTATCTTTATCAGCAAGCTTTTCTTGGCACCCTTCATCTCCCTTCATCTCCTTATCCTCCTTTTTCTAACTATTATAACTTTTTCTGTTCGTTACAAACTGATTTTGTTAAATTATGCATAAACTGTGAATATTATGCTATAAAAAATATATCTTTTATTAATATTGTCGTTTATAAGCAAAACTAATGAAGATTTTTTTTACCCAAAATAAAAAATCTAGAGACAATACGGATATGCGATTGAAGAAGAACGCCAGCATAATTGTTGTTGGACCGAAAATGTCTGGAAAACAACATTTGTGGAAAATTTACTAAAACATCGCAATGAAATAGTAAAAGTGCACTGGTTCACCGGGATAATGTACAAGCTGTATGATATCCGTATATGACGGTCCTCTAACACAGGGTGAGCTGAAACGTATAAGACCTCTGGATGTTGTGGTGATTGATGATTTAATGAAAGAGACGAAATCTTCACCGCCCATTAGATTCCTCTTTACAAGAATGGTGCATCACTTACCCTGCTTTACAATAACAATCAGTCAGAATGTTTTCCAGAAAGGAAGTGAGACTCGAACCCGATCTCTTAATACCTAATATTTGGTAATGTTTAAAAGTTCACGCGATGCCACAAGTTGGACAACTCGGTCAAAAATGTTTCCTGGGAATTCCAAATTTCTGAATACAGTTTTTAAGGATATCGTTATTGTCCAGTTGCTAAATCCAAATTTTTGGCTGAACCGCGAAATTTCATGCAAATATTTTTTTTGATTGATTTTGGTAGCCCAGGGCCTACTCTTTCAGAATCTGCCGGGTGCACTCCGGGCACCCTTGAGCGTTTTGAGAAATTCAAGATGGCATCCAAGATGGCTGCCGTTTCAGAAAACTCACTATAACTCAGTTAGTATTTGACCTAGGATGATAATTTTAGTGTCTATCCATATTTTTTGAGTGGCAAGGAATCCATTGAAGCTATTTATTTGACTGGTTAAGGATTGCATCATAGGTAAATCCAATATGGCCGCCAATATGGCTGCCGTATTACAAAATCAAAACAAAAACATAAAAATTCAATATTATAATATATGTTTATTCAATTATAATTATAATATACAAGAATACTAATTAAAAAAGTATTAATGGTTCCAGCTAAAAAAAATCATTAAAAATGTTTGTTTTCCAAACATTGAGTTAGTGGTACGGTAATTAGGACAGCAAAGTAAGATTCCTGCAATCTGCAGCATAACAAGCACAGAATATTGTACATTTCAAACCGTCCATTGTGCAGCTGCAAGCACGCGTTCTGCAGGAGTTGTCACTCTTGCATCCACATCTGATCATACGTATGACATTTTCTGGGGCAAGTTCTAAATTTGCGGGAAGGGAACCGGTTGTAGCGTCTTTAGTTTCGAGTCTTTCAACCATTCGTACATTTCTGCATCAAGTTCAGGCTGATTGCTATCTTCCAGTGAACGCCACACAATGGCTTGGTGATTCCATGGTGATACGATTTTTCATTCTTCCAGCGTGATAATAATGAAGCAAGAGAATGAAAACGTCAGTGTCATCGGATATCACAGTTACATCACTCGTCCGAGCTGAGCGGGAGGCTGAATGGCTGTTGCATCTTGAGGCATTCAAACAAATGCTTCCTTGTTTCTTAGCCGCTGGCCATGTGCATTATTAGTAGAGGATGTTCTACCTGAGGGCAATAGAAGTCCTCCCAGAAGAGGTACTAGTCCGGTTCATGAAAAGGGAGCATGTGATGAGGCGTAACAATGGAGTAACATGTTTATTGAAACAAAATTTTATGAGATGTGGCCATGGAATCAAATGGCATCATAGAAATAACATCGAAGCCAGATACTCTCAAGGTTAGGGGATTGAGTCATCATACATGTAGTACTGTGGAGGCTGCTCTGAATGAAATGATTGAAAACTCTAGAGACCAGGACAATGGACATAAGTAAGAAAAGATGACAGGGATAGAGAATGACAACAAGGACCGAGAAGCCATAATTAAGGACGAAGTTTGAAAAGTGTATCGATCCACTAGATCCCGACAAACATCCGGAGGATCTAGTGAACATTGCAACTGGTCTACATGGAACCCCGGGAATGAATGCGCAGGAGGATGTGCAGGAAGGATTCGAACAGATGTGCGAATTTGGAGAAAAATTACCTGGTGGCTTTCATGAAACAATTCACAAGACCGTGACTACCATGGTGGCTGCAAAAGAAACATGTCAATGTGGGAAGTACTAAAGTGTATGACATGAATGTAATCTACTCCAGGGTCATAAGGCTACAGGCTAGTGGGTGTGATGTAGATATCAAAGATGTTCTGTCCTACGAATTGGTCCCAGTACCAACGTCTATGTTTGACACCACAGGAGAAATGACAGCTGCAACATCAAAGTCTTCCTTAAAGCGACAGCTGCAGGTTGAGGTATCTGCTCTCTGTTCGGACAACAGCAAGTCACTTCAATAGTTGTGATTTATGGTTTAGCCCTACTCTGGGTGATTCCTTGGCCTGCGGAGGGCACCACTACAGACTACGCAAACAACTTGAAACACGCCATTGCCAAGAGACTAAAAGTTGAAGACGTTCACCTTGTGTTCGATCTGTACTACGATTACAGTACTAAGAGTGTCACCAGAAGTGCTAGGGCCACTGGAGTTAGTCGAGTCGACAAGCTGGAGTTGAATACCAAGTTACCACCTCAAAAGACTGCATTGACAGCGACAGAAAGCAAGAAACAGTTGATAAACCTGGCTGTTAAACTTCTGATTGAAGATGCGTCATTCCATGAATACTCTCAAAGCCACAAGTTGATAGTGATTGGTGAGAACGCTGCTCCATTTTAGATCAGCCATGGTGGTGTAGTGATAAGGAGAGCGGACCTTCCAACTAATCATGAGGAAGCAGACAATATTATTGTCCAACAGGAGATGCTGTCTGCTCGAAATAATGAAGAGAGTGATATAACTGTGATATCCGATGACACTGACGTTTTCATTCTCTTGCTTCATTATTATCCCGCTGGAACCATGAAAAATCGTATCACCATGGAATCACAAATTAAGGATCGTACAGTCATTGACATTGGAAAAACTGTGGAGAAGCAGGTGTCTTTTGTGAATGAACTCTTGCCAGGCCCATACTCTTACTGGGGGATACAGTAGCATGCTGCTATGGGGTTGGTAAAGGTACTGCATTGAAGTTTCTGAAAGCTGGACACTCACTATCCCTTTTAGGGGTAATTGATTCTCCCATAGGCAACAACATTCATGTCAGCCTGTAACGGTCAATATTATACGACTAAATTGTCCGAAAAAGGCTTGAGGGTATGGGCATCAAAAATGGGTCAGGCCTCCGCGGCACCACCAAAACTGTGTTCCCTTCCTCCTACACGTGAGGCCTTTGGAGAGAATGTAAGAAGATCCTATCACAAAGCCATTGTTTAGCGTTCACTGAAAGATATCAACCCGCCTGAACTTGATGCAGAAATGTACGAATGGGTGAAAGATTCGAAACTGAAGACGCTACAACCGGTTCCCTTCCCGCAAATACAGAACTGAATATAAAGCTGAAACCAATTAAATCTTTTTCATTTAGTATTTTTAATCTTGTATATTATAATTATAATTCAATCAACATATATTATAATATTGATTTGTATGTTTTTGTTTTGATTTTGTAATACGGCAACCATATTGGCGGCCATATTGGATTTCCCTATGATGCAATCCTTAACCAGTCAAATAAATAGTTTCAATGGATTCCTTGCCCCTCAAAACATATGGTTAGACACCAAAATTATCATCCTAGGTCAAATACTAACTGAGTTATAGTGAGTTATCTGACACGGCAGCCATCTTGGACGTTTCTGAAAGAATAGACCCTGGGCTACCAAAATCAATAAAAAAAAAAACTTTGCATGAAATTTCCAGGTTCAGCCATACTTCTGCTGGACTATTAGTGATACCTATGGCTACCTATTTCTAGACTTACATCAGACAACTCCTGACTACTAAAGAGTTATAAGTCATATTCTGCCAGATGATGAACCTCAATATGCCTATCTGAGACATGCGCAATCGAACAAACATAGTACCTAGGAAAAAGAATCCAAAAGAAGCAACATAGAGGAACATTTTCAATTGTTTCGACGATTTGTATTAATCGATGAAGAGAGTTCTTCTTCCATGTCGCTCATCCCTCTAATAGTAGAGTATTGTCAAGCCGCTTTTTGAAAGTTTCTACAGATAGGGATGTAACAATTTCATATGATATTCATTCCACAGTTATCTAGCAATGGAAAATCATACGGAAAATTTTATGAGAGGGATGGTTATTCAATCGATTTTTCAAACTTACCAGACCTGATTGTATATTTCGTAGATGGGCTAGATTCCTTGAGATTATCAATAAAAAAATCCAACACAGCTCATTAGAAGGGATAAATTACGATTAGTAAAACAACAAGTTAAACAAGTCAGAGTCAATAATTAAAAAAAACAAATGACACCTAACGAGCCGCTAAAAGATTCGATTAACATCAGAATCTGATGATCTGTCACAAGATGTACAACTTACCACGTCTCCGATGTTCTGCTGATCCCTGCAAGACCATTGCTTTTGAATTAAGACATTAGGATCAATTGATTTATGTAAATAAACTGTTGTGTAATGATATTTTTTTAAATGTATGTTTTAAAATAAAATCTAAAGAATAAATTGATTTTCTTACTTTGAAAGTTGTAGCCAGTAAGGATACTTTTCTTAAATTAGGTTATGTTCGGATTTTATGTTCAAATAAATGAAAAAAGTACGTTTTCAAAAGGAACGTCAAAAGTGCGCAGAAATTTAAAATTTAAAAAAGATGATTCATCAAATTTTATGCTTTTTCTATGCCTAATTAATTCTCACTGTCATTGGAGGATGACTAACGAATGTTTTTAGTTGTAAAATAATATTCTCCATACGCGATATTATAACAATCGTGGCATTCTGCGCATTTAACTATACTATACAAATTTGAATTAACTGCTAAATTTTGGATATTCCTTGGAAAATATTAAAATTAGTGCCAAAAGTTTTATTTAATTAAAGTAGATAACAGTACATTCGATTTCTCCATATGATTTTTTTAGTATTAATAGCCAATAAAATTTTTTTAAATCCCAAATTGTCTTGATAAAAATTAAAGTATTGATAAAAATTAATATGTGCTAATCAGGTATCGATATTAAAAATTAATAATTTTTTTTATAATCAATATGTTATTCAGTATTAATAGGTCATTAAAATTATTGAAATGCCTTACTGTCTTGATAAAAATAAAGTATTGTTAAATCAATAAGAGCCAAATAGGTATCGATAGCTATAATTAATCAAGATTTGTATTGAACAATCGAATTCTCCATAAGCAAAATAGTATTAATCTCCCTAAAAATTATTATAATCCGATACTGTTTAGTCAAAATAAAAGTAATGAAGTACCGCGCACATCGCGTTTATTTTTAATTCCTAGGCAATCTTTCATACATATTGTGAAGAAGTAAAAAAGAGTCGAGAAAATGTATCACTAACTACAATAGCAGCCAATATACGTTGATCAGCTAGATAATGTCATGCCTATTTTTAGAAGCTTGAATTTTGGTTTTCAATAATATTAAATGGATAATTAACGCCTTTCCCGTGCTTTAATCGCTTAAATCCGATTTAATTTTGCATAGGAAACAAATATCGCGGACGATTATTCAAAACGCATTAAACCTTATGAATAATTTTAAATTTGAATTACCTGGACTCCTAATGGATGGGAGTTAAAGGTGCGCGCGGAAATTTAACATGTAAAGGTGGGAAAAATGTTAACATTGAAGGGAGCGGAAAATAATGTAACTAATATGGGTGCTGGAGATTTTACTGGAGGGGGGAGGGTTTTATTCGAACATAGGATTCTTTGTGTGGGGTAGATATCACTATCCCAAACTACTTGAATCATTATCTTATAACCTTGAACAGATCAATTTTCATACACCCTTCTCCACTGAAATCATTATTTTATAACCTTGAACACACCAATTTATAAACAACCTTCTCCACAAGAAGCTCTATAAAAGCATCGATTCATTATTTATATCATTTATTTCAATTCATTTCTACGGAGACAATTCCTATTAGACAATTTATTTAAGTTGAATATTATGATTTAGCTTTCTTCATTGTTCCAAACATTATTAAAGGAAATATTAGTAATGTTTTCTTTTTCACTTCTTCCAATTCACATTCTGGGAATCTTTCCTAATAAATTTAATATCATATATGTCAGGTGTATAAATATAGATTAATTAAAGCAGTATGTATGTTCTATTATTTATTATTTCAACTTAATTTCATCCATTCGTCAAACTTCTTTTGAAGTGTCGGGGGGAGGGGTGGACAATACTACATATGTGTTTTCTGTTATCTTCATTATTCTGTTTGCATTTTCAAAATTACTCACGCCACAAAGAAAGTTTATTCCTTTAAAACTTTAAAATAAATATTAGGATTAATATCATTTCAAATCGCTTATAACACATGTAAAAATATTTTTTTGAACAAAATAAAAAAATAACGAAAATTTGTTTTGTTTCGTTTTTTTCAGTTAATAATTTTCGGTAATTTTTCAAATACTTATAATGCATATCGTATAGTTTCGTTTTGCGAAACCATACGATACGATACGATACGATACGATACGATACGATACGATACGATACGATACGATACGATACGATACGATACGAT
>JAUZNC010059151.1:11270-46397 GCA_034780395.1 Vannuccia rotundouncinata
CTGTGGTCATATTATCGGAGCCAATAGCTTACATAACGAAATGTTGCTTTGAAAGCTAGAAGGAAAGAGAAGAAGAGGCAGACCAAGAAGAATGTGCATGTGGGATAACGTGAAGAAGTGGGGGAATTCGAGGCGTACAGATGAACTGATGAGGCAAGCACTGGATAAGGCAAGGTGGAAGCTCGTGATGCAGACTACCCTTCTCAACGAGGACGCCACCGACAAATATTTAAACAACAAAATTTTACTTTTAGAAAACTATCTCTTTTAATTACTTTTTATTAAATTTAGATTTATTTAAACATAAAATTAATTACTATATCTGATATTAATTCAACAGAACACGTCGTAAAACAGATTCATTAATTTATTACCCTTATAATGATATTACTTTAATTGTATGCATATTTTGCTGAACATTTAATCTTCGCAGCAGAAATATGAGTAAAAACCATAAATTTGATATGTATACCTCACTAGATTAAATTTAGAATTATTAAATAAGTCACCGACTGAAGGTACAAATAATTAACTGCATAAAACATAAATTCCGGATGGGTCATGTACACAACATTTCGGACAAAAATCTAAACAGTATTATATTAATTATCCAGAAGCAACTAAAAATAGTACATTTTTATGTAAAACTAATGAATAACGCATAGACAACTCTGGCCAATTACAACTAAAATTTTTCTATGAGTGTGACAAAATCGAAACTAAATCTTAAATGGGGAGAACATAAAACATAAAGGGGAGATATGACTAATTTGCAAAACATTAGAGAATTTCGAACAATAGAATCTACGAGTTACTATATAGATATAAACGCAAAAAGTCTAGATTTATTTATATCTTAAGAAATTTTGGACATGTTTGCGATAGGAAATCTTAAAATTTATTTTAAAATATTAATATTACTCATTTGCATTTACCTATTTTGTAATTTACCTGACTAGGTATATAATATTTAATGATAGGATAACGAAAACGATACAAATATGATTTTATTTTAATTAAACATATTATGTAACATATTTTGTTTAATTAAGATAAAATCAAATAAAATGTGTATCGTTTTCATTATTATTAAAAATATCTCATTCTTGTAAAAGTATCTTGTTTTAATAAAATCTAATATTCGAAACATTTATGTTTTTAATTTAACAAAATGTACTTTTTTAAACTATTAAAGTACTAAAAATAATCTATTACAAAAATTCTAATATTATAAAAGAATCTAATCCACATTTAGTGTGAATTCCCTAGTAAAAATTTAACACTTAAAGAGAAATTCATTTATAATAGGTAATTTTTGTTTATTTTTAATAAGAAGACCAATATGAAATACAGAATATTTAAACTCAGACATTTTATCTGAAGAAAAAAGTTCTACAAAATAAACCATGATAGATTTGTGATATGTAATACATCGTCTCCGAGTGTAGGTAAAAACAATTGAGTCAATACTATATATATATAAATGATTAAAGTTCATTTTGATATGTTTGAAGTAAGCAAAAATAGATTAGTAACACACGAAAGGACTATATAAAATTATTTAATAGAAATAATATAAATAAAAACTAGTCAGAATGTGTCCACGAGTATTATTTAAGAATAATAATACAAAGGGTTTACTACACACACGTAGTTCTACTTAAAGAGTAAGTATTCTACTTGAAAATTATACTGTAGAATAGACAATAGTCATTCAAAATAAAGCGGACGTAAAAATATAAATTGTCAGAAGAATAAAATACAATTGTAACTCTATATGAAGGGAAAGAAATTACTGGTACAGCAAAAATAGGCCGTGCAACACTTAAGCAATATAATTCATAGTTAATTGATTTTAATTTGTGAGTAGTGTAGGCAAAAGTAGGAAATACAGAACACGACAAGATATCTGCTTGTGATTATGATAGGTGTATTTTATAAGAAGAAACAATAGTTTTGTAAACATCACGGACGTTTCATTTTTAACTAAATATGTGTATACTGACAATGAAACAAAAATAGAAAATTACACAAAATTAGAAATCCAATTTATTTTTATTCCTCATGAAATGAAAATTTATTAAAATATTTTTTTGAAGTGAAACAATTTTAAGTAAGTCTAATAAGTAGCTCAAAGCAAATCATTTGGATTAAAATATAAATTGGAGCTAAATCATTCAGCAGAATAAATATTGAATAATTTAAATATAACATAGAAGTGAAATACCAATGAATAAAGAATACAAAATCATATTTTTAATGAATTAAAGGGGAACACTACCACTGGATCCATCATATTCACGTACAATTTTGATTGATGATCGTTGCGGAGACGCGGTAACCATTGGTGATGAAGACAATGAATCTTTTTTAGCTGATGATGACTCCTTCACTGTACTTTTAGGGAGTGCATCTAGTAGAAATTGACGATCAATGGAGGCCTTGTCCTCAATTTTTCTGGTCACAACAACTTCCACGGGAATATTTGTGGTTTTTGATGTGGGAGCGGATACCTATAAGAGAAAGTTTTAAATAAAATTTTAAATTTCATTGTAAATTATTTGTGAATAAGATAAAAGAAATTAATTTTTTATGAAATAGTATGAAAATGTAATATTTTTTAGTGGTTGAATTAATTAATCAGACATTAATAATAAAAATAAGGAAATATAATCCTTAATTGAGTGGCATGTAATAAAAAATCAAAAAAATTACGGAAAAATATTTGAAAATAACCTTTTGTTGCACAGTAGTTGTAGTGGTTCTCTTCACAGGAACAGCATCAGACAGCAAATCATTCTTATCAGCGACCGAAGAAGCTGGTTTGCTAGGAGAAAGGGTAATCACTCGGGGCTCAGTTATCTCAGCGGGCTCAGTTTCTCGAGTTAAGGCAGCCTTCTTCACCGATGTTGGCGACGTTCCAGCGCCAGACGGCGAATCTTGCCGGGAGAAGAAACCCTGTTCAGCAACATTTCGCACTGGTGAGGCGACCACCTTTCGGAGAGACGTGTCGACGGCATCTCGCTTCAAGGAGGTGAGTGGTGAAGAAGATGGAGAACCCTTTGATAATGGGGATGTGGGATCTCGGCTTGAGGCATAAAATCGTGTTCTGAAAAGACGGAAAGGATTTATTCTATATAAAAAAGGAATTGGACAATAAACATAAAAATTTCATTTGAGATCGTATGTTATTTTTCAATAAATTTTTACAAGTTTTTCTACATTTCCGCGACGGATTTATCCTGTACATATTTAGATTTGACATTGCAGATCGAAACTTAAAATAAATAATTTTTATTTAGAATGTAAAAAGTACGAAGAGTCATGCGGCGTATTTGTAATTAGTTTTGATATTTACAATTTGATAAATATAACATAAATATTTAACTTATATCGTTTCAAAAGTAGTATGAGATGACTTTACCCATGAAATCCATCCCATTCTTTCCCGAAATTTTTGGCGGGAATTTCAAAATTTCAGAAAATGCGTAATTGTTGGGCCCTTCGTAGGGTGGAGAGGGTGTCATGGATATGGACATCCCATACTACTTAAAAATAGTTTTGTATAGTTTCAAACTAAAACATTTCAAATAATATTTTCAAGCAATTCAAATTAATGTTTAGAATTCGTGTTATTTAGACTATTTTAACGCATTAACTTGTGTGCCAAATATTTGAATTAATATATTAAACTGTTATGCATTTTTAATTCTTACTGTGTTAAAACTAAAAAAGGTTTGTTTTAAAATGTCAGATAAATATTGCTGTTATTACAACTCTGATTTTATACATAATTAAATTATAAATAATAAACAAAGTAATAATTGTAATCTGTTAATTTTGAAATTGAGGTAATTATAATTAAATCAAAATATAACTGAACATGAGCGATTTCACTTACCCCGGAGTATATTTGTTAAATTATGTGCAGTTGGTTGATAATACAGAAGTGTGTTCAAATCATTTGCAGTTATGTAGTTTTCCATATTAGGTAATCACCACGAGCAAGCATTTCTTACATACAATAATACATAAGTGACAGATGAAACCACTAAAGATTGTTTCTACTTAAATAAAATAAGTTTGAAGGAACTACAATAACAAAGTTCGGAAATAAAGTGGCAAGAAGATTTAGCAATTTAGCTTCTAATAATCAAGATTGTCAAAGAATATATCTAAGCACTTAATAAAGTACGCTATATAATAAGTAATCATTTTAAAACATATATTACCACATTTTAATATATCAATCATATATATGTATAGTAAATCATATTATACAGTTCTGAATATAAAGGTACCAATCCAGATTTATTCAGACCAGATCAAACAAAAATGAAATGTTACATGCACATCTTAAATATTTATATAATGAGAATTATTATGTGTTTTTAAAATTTAATTCGTCTTATGCCATAACGATTTAATTTGAGTTTCATCTGAAAATTTGCTATTTATAGCAGATGTGTACAGTAAAAGCTACCTACTAATAGTAATCAATTCGCAAGGTGGGAATATTGTTATCATGTCACATATCATAAAAGGACTACACATATAATGCGTTGTATTGCGCCCCCAGCCAGAAGTGTATAAACTGAATAATATCACTAAAAGTGTTTTAAAGAGTTGTAGTGTCTGGATAATCATGCTGATACCTTTCAGTTGGAAAGTGATAGTCTGGGATGGTATTAAGCAGCACCCCTGTTAGAGACCTACAAGTTTATAAAACGGGGTTAAAAGATGGTGCCATTAGAAAAATAGTTAATTTAGCATCAGTTATATTAGAGTGCGTTTGTTAAAAATTAAAATAAGGAGCGACAACCCCAAAAGAAAATATTCAATCAATAAATTGGTATAAAATCAAAATATCAGCGTTTTCCAAAAATCAAATTTAGAATTACTCCGAAAGGTATTATTATAATTGAAAGGATTCATAAACGCGATTAAATATATTTTTTAAAATCTTTTTAAACGGTTATTTGTAAAACAAAATTTGTCCACAGTTTTTTATTACGTTTGTTAAAAATCGATAGTTATTGATTGAAATCTGTGGTTGTTCTTTGGTTTATGATTAACGTTCTTTAATCTGCGATTAATAATTTGGCTAGTTCGGAGGTTTAAATATCTTAATAATATTTATTTGACAAGTTCTGTTTTTACACAAAAACCGTTAAAACCACATGTTGTATTAAGTCATGTTAGACACAGCGTTAGAAAGTGTTTAACAGTTTAATATTTAACGGTAGACTATTTCATGAAGGATAACGTACTTGGACAACGATGAATCTTGGAAGATATGACCGGTGGAACTGACGTCTTCAGTGGTGAATCTGGGTGTTATCGTCATTCGGTGAATCGAATCGTGATTGGACGCTGTAACAAGATGACTCAGACTTGTGTGATGTGGCAGGCTGTGATTGGGTGACATTGGTCGCGAAGATCCATGTGACACGGAGGCAGTATTCCAACAATTAGAATGTGATTCATGCCTGTATTAAAAATGAAAAAGAGTTGAGTTAAATATTATCTTCTGTGGCAAACTTGGATTTACCGTAAGTAATAATTTTTTGTTTTGTTGTAAAATTGAATAGAATGTTTAATGTTTGTAAAATAAAAAGTTAAAATGTACAATTGACAAAGATTAAAGATAGTAATTAAAATACCACAGAGGCTAATGCATATAAAAATAACCGAACAACATTGAAATAGTTTCGTAAAAGTTCCTCTCCTTTTAGATAATCTTCAATTGAGATTTAGATTTTGAGTGAAAATAGGATTTTAAAATTATATTTTATCGAAATTCTTTCAAACATGATTAAACGTGCAAATAGTTTTATGTGAAACAATTTGAAAACTTTGGTTAAAGACACTCTGAGCTAGGTTTTATGATAATAAAATAATGTTAGATAAGACAGTAAACAATTATAGAATCAACATTAGCAGTTTTAGTTAAGTAGCACGAAGCAATAAATGCATAAATTATTAATACTGTTGTTTGTAAAAACTGATCTCTGAAAATTTAAATAAGTTTAATATATTCGTAGAGGCATTAACAGTTGTCAATAAAAATATAATGCAAAATAAAATGAAAATATTCTGGAACAAAATGTTAAGGTATAACTGAGAATGAACATATTAAAAAATAAAGTTGGATAGTTTAGAACACAATTAGTGTATTTTGGCTGTTTGATGTGCGAATATTAGGGGTCATACGAGATAGGCTGTAACGCGATTTTCTGATTTCCAAATAAAATGCTTTTCGAATCAGATCGTTCTTCCGCGTCATTTCCCAGTTTTGAGAGGGTGCTGAAAAGAATTTGTTTCAAAACACGATAATAAGGGAATTTTACCAGTGTAGGAAATTCACCGTTGCAATCACGCACAATTAGCAACAAATACCGAATTCGCAACATATAAAATCATGCATATTCTTTGTACGGGGTAATAGAGGAAGCATTATTCTCTCAGTGTTGTTCTTTTGCTATACCCATTTCTAAATATTATTGATCGATCTAGCTATATCTGTATGACACAAAACTATGATATAGTATGATATTATTAAACTATATAAAAGCTTGTTAAAAGCTACTTCGAAAGAACTAATATTACTACAGGGTTATGGGGGTGCATTTTAGTATACAGAACAACGAGGATTTTGTTATATAAGAATTAAAACATCTGTCTGTACAGACAGACACTTTAGGTACTTCACTTGCCCGTGTTGTGATCTTCGAGTAGAATGCAAAGATGCAGTGCGGCGCAGGTTTTGAGCACTAGATCAACCAATATAATGAAATTGTTAGTATATCAATACTTTCACAAAATTGGAGTGGCAGTATAGTGTGAGATTGTTTTCGTTTATCCTATTTAAATAATCATTTCCTCAAATCTTTAGAAATACAAATGTTTACACATAACATTTATAGATTTTAATTTGATTCTGTTAAATAATATAACTTCAAGCTCAAATATGGACTGGTTACAGAGTTTTAAATGCTGTTTCGACGCAGAACAGATCTGTTAGACATTTAATTCGTACCATAACAGTCAGTAAAGTCAACTCAACAAAGGTACACAACGTCCACTGAGAAAATAAAACATTTTTAGGTGGATTAAAATTGAATACAATTGGAATAAAATCAAAGAACGACAAGTGTCGTCCAACAAAAGCCGTAAATATCTGAAAGGGTTGAGTTTTAACGTCCCCTCAGAAAAAATTCCAACTTACAAGTGTTTGCCTCTTTCCTCGACTACAATGAGGGAAGAACAGGTAGCCACTCCGGACGAGTTCTCTCCAGTGATGGAATACCGTCCAGCGTCTTCGCTGTCGATGTTGGAGAGGACCAGACTGAAGCTGTCTCCGTCGTTGACGAACTGGCAGTGTTCGTTGGGGTTGAGGAACTCTCCGTTGTAGGTCCACCACACCTGGTCAATGGGAGGAGGTATGTATCAAGTTTAGAAGTGTGTGAAAAACAGGATTGATATTAGAATACAGTTAATATACAGCTAACTAAATTCTAGGGAAAAATCTACAAAAAATTGGCGTAAATATTTCAATAAGAAATTCTCCAATACAATTCAATGATTTTGAAAATTGGGATTTCTTTAAATGATTTTAAGTTTACCTACAATCGAAAATTAAATATCGCATAGAAAAGTTTCAAAAAATGTGATTATAAAATAAATAAAAACGCTTTTTTTCGAATAGGGTATCGTTTTAAAAGTTAGAAATAATGTCGATTCAACGTCCTTGAACACAATCCTATAATCCTCTAAGTTGCCTTGCCTACCGTGGGGTTGGGAATCCCGCAGAGCTCGCAGCTGAGAATCACTGTCTCCCCCTCCTTGACCACTTCATCCCCGAACAACTTGAAGAACTCGGGCGGCGATCTCACCACCGTATTGCTGATCACAATCGAGGTCTTCTTGCTGTCTCCTCCTCCGTCGCTGGCATCGCCAACCATCGTGACGGTGGCAATGGCCTCCACTTCGCCGAGCTGGTTTCTCGCGCGAACTTTGTACAGCCCGGCGTCCTCCCTTGTGAAGCGAGGAACGGTGAAATGGTGGATCGTTTTCACTCCATCAAACTGTAATGAAAGAAAGAAGAAGGTTTTTGGATTGTGTTGAAGAATGTTGAGTATTTAGTTATTCCGTACACCTTCAAACGTTTAAAATATTTAGTAATCTCATCGATTCGTTATCAAAATATGTGTTCATGAATTGTACGAATATCTTTTTAATGCATCGTTGATTATTAAAAAGTTTTTTTATATATAGACGTTTCGCTTGTTTAAAAAAATTGATGGATTATTTTATTTATGTGGAAAATTGCAAAATACAAAAACGTTTAAATTGGATCAGTATTAACCCTCTAAAAACTTCCAAATCTTAATCAAAATAGATTATTTCGTAAATAATAACAAAGATATTAAAATATTTTCAATATAATATGTGACTCGTGTATTAAAAACTGAAAAAAATGCGGCATTTTCGAAAAATTAAATTTCTATAAACACTTTCAAGAAATTAAAAAATCGATATTATTGATTAAATTAATTATATATTTAAAAAAATGAAATAAAATAGAATAAAGGAAAATTCAAACTAAAAACAAGCGTTGAATTTCTCACATGAGGAGCATCCGAACTGTCCACAGAAATTCCATTCCGGAACCATTCGACGGTGGGGGTGGGGTGTCCTTTAAAGGAGGCTCTCAGCTGAAGTCGGTCTCCCTCTCGCAGATTCTGGTCCGTTGGTTTGTCGAGGATGTGTGGTGGTGAAGGGGAGCGAGCTTCCTTCACGGCTAATAATGGAGAACAAGCAAAACAATCGTTTTAATAACACATTCAGATAATAAATAATCTGGTAATGAATAATCTGTGCAAAATTGAAAATCTTCATTAAATCAAGAAATATTTGATAAAAAATGAGACTGAAAATAATTATTTAAAACAGAATAATTTATTTTAAGATCAACATTAGCAGTTATAGTTATACATGATTAACCATTGTTATTTGTAACTTAACTATATCAGAAAATAAAAATAAGTTATTATAGAGGTATTAAAAATATATAATGCAAAATAAAATGAAAATATCCTGAAACAAAATAAAAGTAATTAACATGTTAAGAATGAATATATTAAAAAATAAAGTTGGATAATTTAGAACACAATTAGTGTATTTTGGCTGTTTTATGTGCGAATATTAGGGGCCATACGAGATAGGCTGCTACGCGATTTTTTGATATCCAAAGAAAATGCTTTTCGAATCAGATCGTTTTTCCGCGTCATTTCCCAGTTTTGAGAGGGTGCTGAAAAGAATTTATTTCAAAACACGATAATAAGTGAATTTTACCAGTGTAGGAAATTCACCGTTGCAATCATGCACAATTTGGTCAAATACAAAATAAAATGAATGATGGAAAATTGCACAAGCACTAAACCAATCGGTCACAATCAAGAAATAATTTATACATAGATTGATAAATAATTCGTATTAATTTGAAAAGCGTGAAGCACCCACACAATCACTATAGCAACAGTGTCAAACAGATAAAATACATACAGCAATCGCTTGATTTTCGACTCCAGCGGGTCGAAGTTTTGTAGACTGGTGGGGAACAACATTCAACTGCAGAAAACAGTGCACAAATAACAAAATTCCTATTAATATCAAAATATTTATCTTCTAAAAAATTCAATCGTTAAACTTCTTTGCTCTGACCCACCCAAAATGCATTCCAAACTATCTCGATGTTGAGTATTCTCATAAATAAAAAGAAAAAAGTGTAAGCAGTCCGCAGAGTGTGAACAACATTGAGGTAAAGTCTTTATGAGACGCACGACAGCTATAATTATTGCCTCCTACATTGCTCAGAAGTTGGCGTTGAGTTGCAACTTCTGTCCAATGTAAGTCGATATTCGCGGGCTAGAGCCTCTTCTAAATCTTCGCCGTCAAAACTTTCACCACCCTTTGCTGGAAAAATTGGGGTCAGCGGTTGTATTATAATAATTTTGAAATCTTTAAAACTTAAATCGTATTTTATTTAACAAAAACGCTTCAAGCAAACGTTTTCAAAATTTAACGTTAGAACCGAAGCCTAGATTTAAAGAATGGAATGATCAGAATAACATCTTTTAGGTTTTACAAAACCGTGTAAATAATAAGAGTAAAACAGTCATTTAATAAATGTATCTTTAAAAATTAAATAAATATAGAAATTTATTTTAATATTGCAAATATGTGTGGTGTTTTATATGTAACAGATAATAATACGAAATAATAATTGATTCCATTACTAAAATACAAAAAGTAATTAGTTGAAATATATAAGAAAACATAAAATTAAAAAAAAACCTAAGCCTGAAATAAAAGAATGCGCATGCATTTAAAGATAAATTACGTTACGTATTTTGTTATGTTTTAAATATATTCATTGATTTTTAGTTTATTTAAAATTATATTTAATGAAAATGATTTTACATAGTACAACCTTCTTATTATTTATATTTAAATTTTGTTTAATAAAATAAATCAAACAAGCAAAAACAAGTGAGTGAGTGAATATCCTGCGAAAATCATTACAATTTAGTAACTTGTAATAATTGAGTGCTGTTTAGAATGGTGGATATGAGAAATTTCTTAACATACATAATGTCAAAGAGGATCGAGCATCGGAAGTTGCTGTTTTGGGAATATTTGAGTTTTCTTTAGAGTCAACGAAGCCTTTGCTTCCATCTATAAACACATAAATGCACCATAAAATTCTTAATAAACAAACTTAAATGAAATAAATTTGTGAATTTAAAAAAAACTTTGAATGCAAAATATTCTCAGTGAATTCACAATTGTTTGACCGAATAAAATAAAACAAATGGGATGAAATAAAAAAAGACTGAAAAAAGCAGCAGAACAGAACAAAACAGACCACAACACCGAAACCATAATCACGACGAAAAAGGAACCGCACAGTCAAGTAGCCGGCCCACCACAAACAGAAACAACAGCAAGACATACTCTCTTCCTCAGGATTGATATCACCATCGGACAGAGCAGCCGAGTCTTCAACCCCACCGTTGTCATTGACAACAATGGTGGTAATAATCTCTGTGTGAGAATGATGCTTCCACTCTTCGTCCGTATTATTCGCATCGAAACTTGCTAAAATGTTTTTTAACAATAAATAGTCAAGGCTATAATAAAAAGTTCCTTATAAGCGTATTATTTTAAATGTGATGTTATAAATTTTATTTCAAGACATTAACTAATGAATAACAAATAAATTAGTTTTAATATATAACAAATAAATTAGTTTTTTTGTACGTTACATAGAAATAATCACTTTATATAATGGTATCTATGTAAGACTTCTTAAAATAAATCAACAACTATCATTAACCGGTATACATAAACGGAGTAACTTCAAGAAACTGAACAGGACAACAGAAATGAAATGATTACTTAAAATCAAGTTTTATATTCAGTAATCAGTTTTATTTAATCGGTTATTTCAGATTAAAAGAAACACATAAAATAAAATTCGTTCTATAAATTATTTACTGAAATCTCATTGGATTAAGTGGTTGCTGTTGGCAAGTGTTAAAACACAACAGATAATTCTAAAGAAACAGATTTACCAAACAACACGGACACAACACTTTATCGTACATATTTCTTTATCTACATGTTGGGAACCTCCGGAAAATTCCGACAACTTTATTGTCTGCCAATATGGATCATCCCAAATGTTGTCAGTTGCTGAAATTGAAATCAAAGAACACAAGCGATCAAATACCTCAAAACTAAATTTAACCGATCGATATCGAAGTATTAATGGCTTGAAAAGCAAATTGAAGTTTGGACCAACACAACACCATTCGAAAAATGTCATAAAATTTATTAAAAGAGCAGAAGCCATGACAACAAGGATAAATATCTTTTTGATGTGAATTAAGCGAACAAAGAAAAGGTGAAAATAACCAGAAAAAGTGTTTTTAATTTATAAGTTTTATTACAATTTAAAGAAGAAACTAAATATTAAATGAATTATTAGGGACAAATACTAGTGACTAAGAGTAGTATCTTGAGATATTAAATAACAATATTTCTATCAAGTTGATATCATATTATAGTCGATATTATATGATTATTAAATTGGTCAAGTAAGTGAGTTGAAATATTTGCTTATATCGACATTTAGACATTTATAATGTAGCACTGTGAGTATAGTATTAAATGCAATCGCTGTGATGGATAAATTGAAAGTGGAAGTGGGGTATATATTATAGTAACCAAGGTGTGAACAAATTCGGTTAAGTTATTCGTGATTTGTCATGCAAGGCTGTTTAGTATGTTAATTGCAACATACACGTGAGTGTACTCAAGACTGGTAATGGATTTTTCGCAATAACCGTA
Organism: Vannuccia rotundouncinata; assembly: GCA_034780395.1. NCBI lineage: Eukaryota > Metazoa > Platyhelminthes > Proseriata > Coelogynoporidae > Vannuccia > Vannuccia rotundouncinata. The sequence continues at coordinate 23,688 of JAUZNC010059151.1, forward strand.
CAAACGCTAGCTGAAATTAGAAAACCACAATACAAAACTATTCTTATTGATTTTCAAAACTGACTTAACTGCATAATTAGAACTAATTGTAGACTTATAATCTGTACTAGTGTTGATGCTACAATTATATTGATATCAGGTTTTTATTAGCTGCATTTTAAATCTAATCAAAATAATAATTATATAAAATCATGGCAATATTTAAGAAAGCATATATTTTTTAAATATAAATTTTTAAGACAAAGCTCTTTATTAAATCAATGAACTTTACTCGAAATCAATAAGTTGTGACAATCTACTTCTATAATGTGCAATATCTATTACAGCAACTACAAAATGTGCTGATTATCTTTTCACATACACTTTGAATTATCTGAAGAAGGTAGGGACAGAAGGTCGTCATTGTAGTTATTTGTGATGTCTGAAGAATGAGCAGCAGGCAATTGTTGCTTCCTGGATACTGTAAATAGTAAGTTGTGGTCAACAATAATAGAGAGTCCAGACATTAATCCAGAGAGTGAACATTACATTTTGTAGATGTGAACTACAATGATTGATTATTATCGTAAGTGCAAATAATGTATTTAAATGTGGTTATATTCAGATATTCATCCTAAATATATTTTAATTATTCAAGATTAAAAGACAATTCCAGCAATATATCCAAACAGAACGACACACACACAGATAACTTATCAATAAATAGATATACAACGATCTCAAGAGAAACTATATACAAGTACGGACAACACAAAACACTATTGGACTTGAAAAGGTATATTCGAATAATGAAACAAATTATTTGACATATTATTGACAAGTGAGCGAAGCAGATTCTGCTTTACGCAGAGTAAATAATCTTGTGAATATATATTTCCGATAATTATAGGTTTTGTGGTCAAAACAAAATAATAGTTGCTAGCTAAGGTGTTCTAAATATTCAGCTGAAGCAACCACAGACAAAATCTATACAGAACAAAGATCGGATCAAACTGCTATACAGGGTGTTTTCAACAATCAAAATTGATATTGTGTACTATTTAACTTTACGGTATTCATTAAGAAGTTTAGGAAGAGTTAATCGATGCCAAAATTCGAAGCTTTTCATTTCTTAACAATAATTCGCAAAATGACAACGAAACGATGTGACCTTTTGCGAATTTCAGGCCAAGAAAAATGGTGCTTGCTTTTTGATATCGCCTAAACCTTTTACCAAACCTCTTTTGGTCAATGGGGCACTAAAATATTCGACACGATATGCATGCAAGCAGTTCGAACCTTCCCGACATGCAACAGTAGCAACCTACACTCATCCGATAAAGCAAGTTTAAACATGTTCTCAGCAGCGTAGACATAGGAAGTCCTCTCAACGTCATGAAAGCGGCCAGAATTGTAGCCTGTATTTGGAGAAGGGAAGCGAGTGCAGAAAAAAGAGGAAGATGAGCTAAGTCAATCGCGAATGATCCGTGATACTATAGATCCAGAAAATGACAGTTGAAAACTAATCTTACAGTCCGGATCTTCGGTGTCTGATAGACCTTCCTCTGATTCTAAATCATAACACGATGATTTGATAATTTCATTGGGAGGACTTTCTCCATCTGCATAATTAATGGTTGAAAGTTATATAATATTGAATTAGGGAAAACAACTATCCAAAGTCTTCTACAAATTCTCTATACACTTTGAAAGAACAAAAATAACAACAGAAAAGCAAATTTCTAAAGATTAAAATAACGTACGATACGATGCCGAGCTGACAACGTGAAGCGCTAAATGAAAATCGATATTTTCTGGAGTATCCATTGTCGGTGGATATTGATTCTCCTCGACATCTGAAACAATTGTGCGCAACTAAGTTTTAAACATAAAATCATGTCAACATGCATACAGTATACACATAACTGAGTTATCGACAGAGAACTGAAACATTCTATCGAAGATGTTGAAAGAAAATCTTACATTCCTCAATGGTATTGTTAGCTGGATGATCGTCAAGAACTACGGGACATGTATCTTTTGTCAAAAATAAAGCTTCTGACTCTGAAGGTATACACCAAGTAGTAAAAGTAGAAAGATCAAAAACAAAAGTATTAATAAAAATTTATACACTAATTCAGAAAAAAATTGTTTAATAATTTTAATTATAAAATGTATCTCTAATTCTAAACTTAAGAATTGGAATATTGAATTCGACAAAACGGAATTAGTAAATTTCATTTAATAACCTTGACTCTATTTAATAAAGACAAATGTGAGGAAATATAGACAGGAAAGACATCAATAATTTATTTTAAAAGTGGGTTAATGAAAATGATAAACGATAAATAATTAATAATTAATCTACCCACATTTCTAATATATACGAAACATTCATCATACTACTCGTATGTAGTAATACTAGTGTTGCAATCTTGTATGTACAAGTAAGGTAAGTCAGTGAAAGATAAAATTCTCGAACATTTATAAAGTTTAGTGAATAATGAATTAATTAGTCGTACTGCACTGTGAGCTCAAAGGTAACATCAACTCAGAATGTGACGAAAATTCTTCTAATACAAACTCTGGAACGTCATCGAAAAATTGAAGGGCACTCTCAAAATCTGGATCATGAAGGCAAATCAGAAGAGAAATAAACAAATTAAATGAAGACTATCCGAGCCAACTCTTCCATGGAATAATGGAGAAAGTTTATTTATACAACTACTTGTTGCCAAATACTAGTAATCTTACATTGTTCATGTTGACGAATTAATGATTGGTATTCATTACAGACGCTAGAAGCACCTTCTGTGTGTGTTGTAACTGTATTCAAATGTATAGCAACCAAAAACAGAATTGTTAGATATGTACAGAGAGGTAAGTTTAGGCAATTTATTAAAACATAAGAGACATTAATAAATAATGCAGTCAGCATTAACTGTGAGCGTCTAAACAAACGAAATAAATACACACGTTGACATACAACAATGAAAATGAAATGTTCCTTGAAGTTTAATCAATAAATTTAATCTAAATGAATAGTAAAACATTCTCAAAACGTGAGATAAGTGCCTTTTTATAAATTATTAAAAGACTTCTTCATAGATTTCATGTTTTTGTTACACAAATTTATAAAACATAAAATATCAATATGTGAAACAAATTATAATCTCTCCTCTTTTTCTAATTATAATTGGATAATAAGTGAAGTGTGATGGGCGCATTATTCTTTTTCTGCTAAATTGTTGATGACATACTCAGTGATCCAACGAGAACTGGGTGATGAAAATATAATAATGACGACTCCAAAACAAACTCTTCTTGGTCCAAATGAAAATGGAGCACTGCTTCGAAGTCTGGTGTGTAAATGGCGCAGTAAGGAAGAAGCAAATGGATTTGAGGGAAATTAGAGAATAGAAATTAAGTCATTTGGTCATCTATTTAGCAATAATCTTACATTGGTAACATCGTTCTACACAAAAGCATGGCTCTATAAGCTGCGGCTTAACTTCCTCTTTGGCAAAAAATTTGCAACAATCTGAAGAAACCGTCGAAAATGCTAAAATGACTCGAAAGATAAATTTAATTAAAAGTTATACAAACGTTTAAATAACAAAAAAGTTGATAAACTGAACTCGAAGGCATGCTAGTTTGAATGCGTTATAAACATTTATACTTTCGAAAACATAGGTAATTAAAAATTGTTCAAAGCACAAAACGAACAGCTAAACTATAACAACGAAAACATTTAATTTTGACAACACACAAACATACTCTCTCGTTCAACACTGGCTTTGCGACATGACTGTGCTGTTGTGTTTACATCCGAATTGTGTGGTTTGAGTTCTGATACTGTCTCGGTCACTGAGACGGACAGAGAAAAAGATAAATAAAAGAGGATTTATGTGAGTACGAAATGTTCAGTAAAATGTTGGAAAGAGTTTATTTACGTAGTCGAGAAATATGACTCCAATTCGGCAGGTATAAAACTTCTCTAGCTCTTTAACAACACCGACATTATTAACTTTACGCAATATTTATGTATCCAAAGATTCAGAATCTCAAATTCTGTACAACGAAATCAAAATAAAACAAGAACATTTAAAATAGAAAGTTGTAAAAAAGGTGAAAAGAATAAAAAAAAGAAAATACTCAACATCTTATAGAAAATTGATGCATAAACTTTTGAAGAAATTTTTCATTTTCATATTTTGGAGAGCATTCTATTTTGATAAAGATATATTTTGACTTTTTTAATCTAATATATTTAATATAAATCAATACAATAATCATTTATGTAATTATAAAGGCAATATCCACCAAAATAAATTAAAATGATTTCGTAATAAAATAATCGATCAACAATGAATCAATCTTATAATATTGTGTGATCTCATAAAAAGCGGTGAGCAATTCCATGTAAACCAAAAAACTTATAAAGAAATCATGATTTAAGCATCTTGTGAAGTGATAAGTAACCCAACATCCAATGCGGTGTTATCCCTACTTGGTGGTAAAGAACAGCTTTCACTGGGGAAAGTTCTAGCTATCAAGGCCGGTGAGATGGCTGTTCTAGTAACATATCGGCGGTCCTCCTGTTCTGTAAGGTCAAACAGAAATGAACTACAAGATGGATCAACTTCTGTGAATCAATCATTGGATAGAATTATTCAGGATTGATTCAAAGAAAATTTGTGAAAAATATAACTAACCTGTTTTAATAATCAATAACCAGTTACAATAATAGAATTGAAATATAAAAAAAACTGTAATTTAATAATGTAATTTCAGTAGTTTTAAAACAACATAATTTAAAAAATATTATGTCTTAGCAAACAAACAAAATGAATCGAAAAATTAAAATTATATATAATTGGGATGGACAAAACTTCAAAATATATTATTTCGTAAAAGCGGACTTCAAATAATAATTGGAATGGAAAAGCAAATAAATAAGGACTAATAACGCGGTAAGATAAATATATAGAGACGATTGTGCACATGAAAATAAACCAAAGGTTTGTGGGGATAAATCAAAGCAAAAGGAAAATGTGGAGAGAGAGAAAAGAAGTTTGCCTACGTGGATGGAAAAACTTTGGCCGGATGGTCTCCGGTTCTAAAGGAGTTGGAGATACCAAACCACGATCTTGAGATCTCAAGGAAGAACGATTCCATGACTTTCTGTCTAGAGATCCTGAAAACAAGCGCAGGTTTCAAAACTCTGAATAATTGTCCCAATAGATGCACACTTTTGGCAACGGCCGGCAGACATATCAAATATGCGAGTTCACTGATTTCAATCATTTATGGTTTTGCCTTTATAAATATGTTATTATAAATTATTTTTAGATTTAAAAGACGATTTTAAATAATTAATTATAACATTTAGTACAATTGATGGGTGAGATTAATTGATATTTATAAAACATCGAATGAAAAAGCACTAATAAGTAAGATAAGAAGCTATTTACTTAATTCTCAATAAATATAATAAAAAATGTAGATCTAAACGCTTTATAATATATGCAGGGATGTTGAATATAAAAGTTGAATATTGAATTAGGGATCCACTCAAAATCAACCAGGAGCAATGTATTAAACAATCAATATAAAATTAGTATCGTGGATACAACCACCCCACCAATTATCCAATTATGCAATCTGATAAAAGTAGTATGGGAGGGTAGCACTATGTATATATAGCAAATGATTTTCATTGGCCTACGTGTAACAGGAGAAAAACAGTCATCACGGTTTCTAACGCGTAAGTTTGGCTTTATCCAAATATCCCAACAGTCATCGTAACTGTCTGAAAATTGAAGTTAACACAAAAAACTAAACGTGAGGATAATATTGTATGCACATACTACTTAGTTTTAGAATTCCAAACCAATTATAAATAATGTCAAAATATTTATTTAAAACAATTAATAGATATTTGATACAATTTTAGAAACTGTAAATAAATTTAATAATGATTGTGTGTACAAGCCGTATGGAAAGCTAAAATTAAATATCGGATATGCATTTAAATTAAATGCTATGTAATTGCCACCATAACTATATTCATTGGCATAATAATGCAGTTTGAATCCATATGCGAATAGATAAATGAGTCATTATGCGATATATGCATATTGGTATAGTATAATATCCTACATTCTGGTGCTTTCTCATCTATAAGAATTCGCATTGGTTTCGAGAATGTGCCATGGCTATGCTCTGAAAAGTGGAGAGAGTACAGGTGGGGCATCAGCCAATCAGAAACCAGTGACGTACAGTACAGCAATCGCCATTGTTTACATGCATATATTATAAAACACCTCTTTTGTTAGCAAAATATTGAAAAATAAATTTTTAAGTATAAAATAATTAATACCATAAATAAAATGCTTAGTGAAAAAATAGTGCTTAAAATACAGCTAGATATGATATTATTACTAGCAAACATAAATATAATAATAAAACATCTAGGCAAAATTCCAAAAAATTGTTGACAGCACACAAACGACCGCTAAACACAATAACAAGTTTTCATGCAGGCTATGCTGATATTCTGGATAAAAGCAAGTGTATTGGGAATTCTAGGAATTCGTGGAGAATTGTGGTGGATGGGGGGGGGGGAGGAGTGGGGGGACAATATCTTACGTCTTGATTGATCCGTTCTGTCGTCAATATTACCATCTAGGGCTGAAGAAGATTAATTGGTTATGAAAGCAGTATTCATACGATGAATGGTTAAATTATTATGATTTATGAAGAATGTGTTTTTCATTAGAATGAAAATATTTGAATATTGTTGAATTATAGAATTATAGGCAAGCGAATTATTCTCTAAAAAAACACACAAGACTCACGTTCAACATGGAGCACGCAGGAATTCTGCGCCCGGCCATTCTCGTTCTCAGCGACAATCCTGTACTCGCCGCTGTCTTCGAGATAGGCCTGCCGTATCTCCAAGGAATAGTGCTTAGGCGGGCTGTTCTCGATTAGGGTAAAGTCATGTGACTGACGGATGGGCTTGTCCAACTTGTACCAGGTGACCTGAGGTGGCGGACAGCCATCGATACGACAGGAGAGCCGAGCAACACAGCCCTCCTCGACGTCAACATCGGCGGGTGGAGTGATGAACATGGGGGGTGTAATCACCTGAGCACTGTTCATTCAAGGAGACAATGGTTACACATTTGGAATTCACATTTAATTAACATAATACCATAATCAAATAATCATTTTAAAAAATGTTGATATTTACAAATAACAGTACAGGACCTTGAATATTCAAAATTTCGAAATAATCGATAGAAACAAAAATGAACAAACAATCAAAAATCGATATAAAATTTGTAAAATTGCATTATTATATTGATTATATTATGCTTTTAGTAGATTATTTGAAACGCACTTAAGAACTCACATTACACTTTTATACGAAGTATTTTATCATGGCGGAATAGTTTAAACTATCAAACTTAATTTAGTAGTTTCACATTCACCGATGCATATTAAATTATTAGAAAAATGCACAGAGCATTAAATAGAGTGAAAAGTAATTCTAAAAGATTACAAAATTCAGACAAAAATATGTCAGAAAATGCTACGTGTAACATTATCGAAAGTTACAGTTTTAGTTTATTAAATATGTTAAAAGAAAAGAAATTGATCGATTCTTTCAAACGGATCACAAAGCTCGAACTCACTTAATATGAACATCAGCTGTACTCTTGTCTGATCCCAGAGAGTTCTTCACCACGACTGAATAGATGCCCGCATCTGATTTGTCCACTTTGTCAATCCGTAGAACACTGCGGGTCTGCTCACTTGAGATCTGCAACAGAAAGGTTTGGAGATGAAACAATCACACTTCATTGATTAGATAACAAAAAGAAGAACACGAATTAGGAAGTTGAAGGAAGCAGAAGCAATACCGACCTTAATTTTGTAGTTCTCTTTGACGAGTTTGTTGTCCTTATACCAGTTGACTTCAGGGGGTGGGGCAGCATCGAATACCACGGTGAGGATGAGCTGGGCCCCTTCGATGAACATGTTCTTGGGGTCCAGAGGATTGATCACAGTTGGATAACGAGAATCTGAAGTTAAATAAGGAAAGTAAACGTAATTATGCAACTCTAATACAATAATAATATACAATGATTATTAAAAATTGAAAGAATAACAAACAGTGTTTCTATTCTAAAATAAATTTCGTCAGTTAAATTATATTTCTTAGTGTATTTGTTTGTACTGAACGTTTAATATAATAATTATTTATTATTATATTCTTCTCTGAAATTCTTCGCTACATTAATAATTACTATCGCTAACTGCAATTTTAAAACAATTCTTTTTAGTAGAACAAAATTAATATCAATAAAATTCAGTGAACTTAAAACGCAACCATTATTTATATTGACAGTCAGATTTCTTCACAATTCTGAAAACTTCCATTTCTCAACAACGCCCACAATCTATCTCACCAGTAACAGTCAGTGTCCCCGACGTCCTGGCATGACCAGTCGGCGTCTTCACCACACACGTATAGCTCCCAGCGTGGAACCTCTTGGCAGCTGGTATCTTCACAGCGCACACCCCATCGCCATTGTCCACCACACAACCATCGGGCAGGCGTCCTCCGTCCAGCGTCCAGGACACCTCGGTAGGGACCACTCCCGGTTTCAACTGGCACTGGATTAAAAGAGGATCTCCCTCCAGCACGTTCATGGGTCCCAGGCCTCGGATGAAGTGAGGACCAGAGTTGACAACAAGCCGAGCTAGAATTTTGGATGGAGAAAAAAGGGAAATAGGTGACAACAGCAAACAAAACATTTGCAAGAATTGACTCACCAGATGTTTCGACCATCTGGCCGTTCTTGGCCCGCAGTTGGCAGGTGTATACCCCCTCCTCAGCTGCCGTCACCTTCCCGGCCGTCAAAGAAGCCTGGTTCCTCACCAAGACGTCCATCCACTGACTCCTGGCGGGCAGCGGCTGTTTGTTGAAGAGCCACTTGGCCTGGGGAGCCTCCAAAACGCCGGCGTACTCACAGATGAGTTCCGCGCGTCCACCTTCCTCCACCGCTATGTCCGTGAGAGATTGGATAATTCTGAATGTGCTACTCGTGTCAGATACAATGAGTCGACCTGTGGGGAAAATATTGAACTACGGGTTACACAGACTGTCAATAATGTATTATTAAAATCTTCCCATTTTATTTTTAGGTATGCATGCCTCGTGAACTAATTATAATATCATTCCTGGATTCTAAAGTGTTGCGGAAAAGATAACTGAATAAAAAAATGTGACTGACTTTTATGATCATAATTAAATGTATTCTACCAAAATTTATGCAATCATTAACTCATGAGGATAATTATAAGTATCTAGTTTCTAAGCAACGTACAAAATCAATGCGTATTAAAACAAGTGAACTGATATATCTAAATTCTAAATGTTGTTGATATAAACCCAGAAAAGTGAAAACTTAATTTATATAAAAGGGGAAAATGTAGATATTGATTAAAATTCGTGTACTGGACTATTGTTTCCAACGACGGATTAGCAAACGTAAATTGGAACCATGATATATTTACAATTCAATTAATAAAGAATATTTCTTTTAATTAATCTTTGTTATATTGTTTGTAAATAAGTATCATGTTTGCTATAATTATTAATATTTTTGGAAGAAGTTTTTGATAAAGAGAAATTAATTTTAATAAACTAAATATGAAATAAAAAATACTTTATATTAATTTTTAATTAAAAATACATACATTTCTAAAATTAACTCTTTCAAATGAAAAATAAGATACCATTTTATATTTTATACAGCATGTGTGTTTAACAGCTTTTCCTGACAACAGTTACGTAGCAGATAAAAAAATGGTTTATAGAAAACAATACAATTATAACAGCAATCATAATTTCAAAGAGGGTTATGTCGGCAATAAAAAAGTATTTAGTTTTTTTCTAGCTAATACAGACATTGATTAATTCTTTATTTAATAATTCATGACAATGAAAATCCTTCTCAACACCAAAAAATACACAGAATATTCACATGACTTCAGTCAATAAACGTGCAAATGTAATTCAGTACATTTGTTCTACTATGATTGACGATCCATAAATGTTCATAATATGAAAATAATATTAAAAAAGATTCAAAGTCTACGGTAAAGAAATTTAAACTAAATTGGAATACAGTTTTTCTTGTCTCAAATGCCCTTTTTCAAAGATTTAAAGTTTGGTTGCTTTAATAAAGAATTAAACCATACGAAATTAAACGCAATGATTGTAAAATATTGAACAAATAAAACGATTTAAAAAATAAGTTTTATTCATTTAATATTATAATGTTAATATTAGCAAATAAAGAAAATAAAACATTCTCTGATTAAATTAACAACTAATTAACTACTAAAAAATTAGCAACTGATTAACAACTAAAGTTAAAAATAAATTAAATGGAACTTAACGGAGGTTTTGGCTATAAGCAAAACATTGCAAAAATAAGAAATTCGAAAGGATTTAGACGTTTTTTTTATTGTATTTAATCTTTTTTATTAATTTTGTACCTTAGAAAGACAAACCTAACAAACAACAAACAAATTCAATCTATTTTTAAAGTTGCATTGGATAGACTACTTGACCAGACTACTCACCAGTTGAGTCAGCCTGTGTGCCGGAACCCTTCTCCGTGATAACACACTTGTAGACACCAGCATCGTCGGCATCAACGCGGTCCTTGGCCAATGTTGCCACACAATGACCCGTCCAGACCACCCAGCCACTACTCGGGGGGATAACCTTGTTGTTCTTGAACCAGGTGACGTTGGGTGGTTCGGGCAGTTCGGGGTATTCCACCTTCCAGAGAAACTTGCCCCCGGCGTCGGCGTTGCTATCCCGTAAAGCCGAGAGAATTGTGAATCCGGGAGTGACCTTGAGGTGTCCTAGAATGGGGTCAACTGAGTCTTAATTATCGAGGGTCTATATATAGTTGTCTTAAAATTCAGTGTTAATATTTGAGCGCATAAACGATTTTGCTTTATGTCGCTTAACTGTCAACTGCAGGCCTCCCACACTTCTAAAAAAAATTGTTTAGGTTTGAGATATATTTTTAGGTTTTCTGATTTCCAATTTTTCTGTACCAATTCTAACTTTTTCACATCAAATTGTATCGTTTACAACCTCTCCACCAGAAAATAAAAAGTTTTAGTGTAACATTTTTAGGTTTATAACACAATTTTGATTTTTGTAGGTTTTTATTTCTAAAGTGTAACAATTTAGCTTTTCAGGCTCTATGGAAGGCCTGATTATATAATATAACATTTCAGATATGACATTTTAAGGTAATACTATCTCCTGGACTCATAATTGAGTTCTTTAAAAATATGATATTGTGAAATTTAATTTTTTTACGTTTTTAACATAATTTTGGTTTTTTTAAGTTTTAATTTCAAAAATATAAAAATAGAGTTTTTTCGGTTCCACGGTAGCCTGCAAATGTTACCTGCTGACTGAAGATGCTTGTCGTTGGATCGGTCTCTGATCAGACATCGATACTCGCCCTGATCTTTCTTCTCGATTGGATCGATCGTCAGTGTGGCCTTGTTAATCCAGGTCTTCTCTTCAAAACGTGGCAATCCCGAAGGCAATCTCTGACCATCTCTCTGCCAAACCACCTCCGGCCGTGCGAGATATCCTTCAAAATCGCACTCAAATGTGACCCGGTGGCCCACGCGACCTTCCATATCTCGCAGGCCACCGCCCACAATGTGCGGCCCCTTGGAGCTACCCGGGAGAATTGTGTGTTCCGGCAAAACATAAAATGTCAACTCTTTGATCACCTTCTCCAACAAGCCGATACTCTTGCGAAGTCGATCGGCGAGATCGCGTGCTTTAAGGTTGTTGCCGTTGTTGAGTTCGGAGCAGTTTCCCAGCAACGAGTCAAGGTCGAAGGATCCGGCGGTCTGGAGCAGGGAGTTGGCCTCGTCGATGAGTCTGTCTTTGTCTTGGTTGTTGCGACACTGGACCACCTGGTCCATCCACGTAGCCACAAAGTTATCAAGACTAGGTAGAAAGCGATGGATCTGGAATAATGTGAAGAGCACCAGATTAGGTAGAAATTTTACCTACTTTAATCTGAAGCTAATTTAAATTAAAAGTTTGAAAAAAATTATTCGTAATGTAGCTTACTTCAATAACAAAAAAAATTAAAATGGAGAATACTCAAACATTTTTATCGATAAATTTTAAATTTTACTTCAGGAAGTAAGTTCAATTGAGCGATATTATATCAATACTAAAAAATGAAAGCTATTGAGCTGAGCATAACTACATTGTATTAATGGAGTAAAAATAAAAAAGTAAATCTATTTTCTAAGTAACGCAAGAATTTAGTAATCAAATAGGATTGTGTATTTTGCCGGATTTATTTAATATATGATATATTACTCTATAAATTACACTCACAGCTATTTTGAATTTAAGTATACTAATGTATGGTCCACATGTAAATGAATGAATTTGATGTGAATAATGTATATTCTTTAAGTGTGATAAAGTAACTTTATTTTTCCTAATTATAAAATTTTCGTTGATTCAAAAGTTGAAATAAGATGATTTTATTTTGATTTTAAATTAAAAAAATTATAATTACTGAATTTTGTTTGGGTATTTTACTCATACAAAAAAAAATTACATACCATATTACAATGATTTAATACTTAAGATTGTTCAACTTATGGCGAATATATTTGTATCCAATTTAGTAACACGTTGTCCACTATTTTTATATCATAATTCAAGTGTATAATTAATTGAATTGTACAAAATATCAACTCACTTTCACTGCAATCTGAATCATGACTGTGAGAAGTTGAAGATGTCGTTGATATTTGATCCAACTCTTCTCAATTTTGATTAGATCTTCGTTTAAATCGTCTCCGAGCTCCTCACGAACAAGTTCAAACACCGATTGTATGGAACGATCCTGGCTCTACAAGCAAAAGTCAAATTTTCTTTTAAAATGCTGCATTACGGAAATATATGATGAACTGTTCTATGCAAAAGTATTTTTTACGCAAAATGGGATGGTTTCTTAAGTGATGTCTTGAATTTTACGCATTTGTAATCTTTAGTCAATGATAATCCACTCACAGGCACGTGATCCTTCAGTAGCAAAATTCCACCATTGATCTTTTCCACAACCTCGAGATCCTTTATGGGCTGATCTCTTAGCTCAATCAACTGGCGCCACCAATCCTCCAATTCAATGGACAGTTCGCTCAACTGCCAGAGAACATCTCTCCTCTTCTGTAGACGGCCCTGATGTTCCACCCACAGACGATCCCATCCCGCATAACGGACCTGGGCCTGATTGAGCGCCTCCTTGGCTGCCTTGGCTGTCTCCTCCTCCTGTTGACCGCCCGTAACCAATGGTTCCAGGTCTTGGCGCACGTTGGCCCAGAGACCCGTGATTTCGTCCCGGGCTCGCGCGTGAATCACTAGAGCTGACTCGGCCTCAGGCAATCGCTTGGCTAGACCAACCAGCGACCATTGACTCTCATGGAAAGAGATACGCTCGTAGAGCTGTCATTGGATAAGACGTAAGTAGTTATTAACCAATCAAAAGCCTTCAGTGGTTACTATTATTGAATTTTACGTTTGGAATTTGACCAGAATGATAAAGTTTGGAATAAAGTGCAAAACAAAATAGAATGTATTTCTAGTCGAGACAAACAATTGAATACCATTATTATGAAATAGAAATATTTCAGAACAAGTCTAAGAATTTGGAGTAGTAGGTACTCAGTCATGGACAGATATAATAAATAAAAACGTTATTCTAGCTAAATTACCTTATCAATTTGAATTCTTATGATGACTATGATGTCTTCGAAATCCTCATGTATTCCACGCTTTCCTCGCTTGCCCATGGAATAGTCCAATTCGAGAATCTTGATCCAAAGTGTGTACAACTTCATCTTAATGACTACCTGGGTTTGCAGCACCTGAGGAGCGTTGAAGATGTCTGCTCTGAAATGGTAAAAAAGGAGACATTGGTACACACTCCGATCGAGGGATTACTCAACATTATTGAATGTGTTATAGGTTTCAAAATATAAAACATTAAAAAACAGTGAAAGACACGATTTAAACACGAATGATGATCAAATATAAAATTACAATGAAACATTTATGACATACTCATTGGCAACACGTGTTTTGATTCTGTCTCTGAGGGCAAATCCAATTTCCTTGGTGCTCTCAAAATTCTGCACAATTTCCTCCCTCTCTTGCGAGTGCTTCTGGCGAACAACGGCGAGATTGGAGCCCTTGTCGAGTTCGTTGGAAATAGTGAGAATCAATCGCTCAACGTTAGCCAGAATCTGTAAAAGTGTACTTCATAGTTAATAGTTGTAAACATTTTTAATTTAATCTGGAATTTTACACGAGAAAGTTACAAATTCGTAAACTTTAGTTCACTGTAAAGAAGATAGACGACTTCAGAGTATTTCATGTAGCGGAACTATAAACATAAATTGCGGAACACCCGTCTATATGTTTACTTCAATAAAATATACACAAATCATAAAAATCTAACAAAAATTGTCTGGAAAAAGTATAGATTATAAATATACTAAACTTCTAAACCATTAATAAAGGGTAAAATTTAGTGCCGAACAACACGTTTACTATTTATTCACTGTATCATTTCAAAAGCAAATAGAGAATTTTTCAATATTCAAAAAAGAAGTTCTGCTTCGGTTTGAAACAGTAAGTTATTGGTATAGATCTATACAGTAGGTAATACATTCACAAAACAAACACACATTGTGAACAATAGTTTATGGCAGTGTAGGAGTGGATGGGTCGCACCAGTCTTACACATCAAGTTATGAGTTGTGCAAGTCAACCTGCTTCACTAGCAGAGAGAAAGAATGCAGCCGTACATCACATAGCGGAAGGATGGAAAGACGACCTCATTCTAATTAATATGAGCTGGGAGGTAGGTGGAAATAGTAGACGTTGACATTGGAAAGAGAGAGAGAGGTGTGATATAGAAGCCCACGATCATCATATAGCTACGGGCGTTAGTTAGTTTTACAATTGGAGAATCTGGAGGCGAATCGATAAGGCTATCCTGAGTAGGTACCTACCAGATGTATAGTTAGTTAGCAGTGCTAGTTAGCAATGAACACTTATAGTTTGACCCTGTTGCCTCTACAGACAGACAAAATGGTTCATTGTATATGAAAGGTTTTGAGATTGGCTTGTCACACTACCGTGACCCTAGATGTATTGCACACTACATTTTAAAAGAGAAATAGTGCTAAATAATGAATGAATTATTGAAATCTGATGAGAACTATAGGACATATAGAATGAGTCATTGTATGTACACCTCTTATTTATAGTTAATTGAAATAAATAAATAAAACGCTCAATAAATTCCGAAACGCCGATTTTTTTGCATAATAAAATAATAATTTTATGTATTTTTATATACATTAAAAACGTCCCGTTTATTTTCAGAAATATTTGTTTAGTGAAACAAACGATTCACAAATTAAAACAATATACTATTTGCCGCACTATGAACAAATATAATTTCTCAATCACTATATTGCAGAGAATCAACCTACCGTATCCACGTTCCGGTAAACAGTCTCCGCCACTTCCAGTCTGGCTCGAATCTCCTTGGTGACCAAGGCCAGTCGGTTACGAGCATCATTAGACTTGGAAATGAGAATATTGCTGAGTTCAGCAGAGCGATTCTCAGACCGACACATGGCTTGATATGCCCGGATCAAGTTATCAATAAGGTCTTCATTATCCTGAACAAGGCATAAAAGAAGTCGTTAATGAAAGATCTAGTATAATTATATTTCAATTCCACCTATTTAAAGAATTTAAAATCGATGTGAAAAAGTAAAACAATGAAATAATTTATGTTCATAGTTTAACAAAATTTTTGAAATTTTATAATAAATAATATTTAACTACGTAAATTTCTTTTAACAATTGAGTAAATAAATTCTTTGAATAAACCTTAGCTTTAATATCCAATTTTCTGTGCTCGGCCAAAAGTTCGCTCGTCTCCACTGGGGTACGGCCTATACTGCTCTCAATATAGGACTTCATCAACAACTCCGCCATATTGTGGAGCCAGTTGATCGCCTCCTCAGCATCCCTAACACACGTCAGCATCTTCTGGGCCTTCATGAACTCCAGTTTCTTTAACCGGATCCTCTGCAGAGTCTCAGATACTTGCTCGCGGACATTGGCGAGTGCTAGCTGAATTTCGCTCAGCGCTTCCGGATAGGAGGAGGAGAGGGGACGTAGACGTTCTGCCTCTCTGTTGAGACTCAACATGCGGCTTTCAATCGATTTTTCCAGAGCTGTGAGACGTTTGAGACCGGTTTCAATTGACGCGAGATTGTTTATGTCGATTTCGTGGCAGAGACTAGAGACGTCGGCAATGTTATCTTCCAGCTTCAAGTCAAATGAAAGAACATAAAATGTCTCCATTTTGTTCAACTCAACTTTATATTTTCATTTAAATTCTTTGTAATATGAGAATTTAAAATGTAAATTATTTCTTTGTTAACGTAGTATATTAATTTTCTCTTGATTTTGATATGGTTAAATATTATAAACACAGTGAAATAAAAATTTAATAAAAAATATTGTCATTATTAAAAATTAATGCATTTTCTTAAATAAAATTTAGACCCATAAAATTTGTAATACGTAACAATACGTAAATAATTATATTAAAAGGTTGTAATATTGGGATGTGTCTAGAAGGCAGCATTCAATATAAAGATTAATAAATAAGCGCAGCCATACAAATAATTTCTAACTTAAATCCTCTCATCATTATTCGTTGTTCTTAAAGATCTTATAATATATATTATATGAGGCGACTTACCTCATTCAGAATCCGGTAAAATGTGTAGAATGAAACGACAACGTTGCGTCTAATTTGAAGTTTCTGAAGAAAATCCTGTACCACTGAGTCCAGCTTATTGAGTTCATCTTCGAGTTTATCGTTGGTCTTGGATCGAAGGTCGTTGAGTTGAGCGTACACGGCCAACGCTTGCTAGATGGTGCAAAAATAGAGCATTCTATTAATAAAAAGTGTGCTAAATGTTCAAAATATAATTTAACTTTAGATATAAGTTATGCTGGCAACCAATGGTTCATTTTATCCCTTTATATTAAATTTTACAATGTAAACATTTTATTTGAATTTCATGTTAATTCGCAAAATAAAATTTATGTTTTTATTGTTTATAGCGGTTGGTATTTGACCTCATTGTTGGAAACTATTTCATTTTACGAATTTAGCTGATATTATACATCGTACCTACCAGCAATATTAGTGCGGACCAACTAAATATTTTCTTATAATTATATTATTACATTTTTTAAATAATAAAAAACAATATTCTAATTATAGACATAGCTATGTTGTGGTATTGATTTAAAACTTCATATCGCATCAGCAGGTGTTTGTTGCAGCAGTTAAGAACAGAATATCATGCATGGCTGTTATCTATTAAAACTTCTCTACCTCTCCTTAGCGATTAAAATCAGAACATTATTGTCAACGTAGTTCACATTCCAGAAAACTTAAAAACTATAAAACACTTTAAGTGGCGCTATATAGTTATATAAGGCAAATCCTATGGCTTCGGAGAATATGAGTTCACATTTGTAATCATTATCCCCCGATTATATTTATTACCGATTTATTTATTAATTAAGAGGTTGTTTTAACATTGTCTGAGACATTCTTATTGAAATGTTATGTTCTCATAAAAAGGATGTTTTGAATTGAAATAAAGATTAATCTTTCTGATATTTATTGTTAATGGTGCAACAATAAGTGTACGTTAAACTTCTTAAATATAATAACAACAGCTGCAATGGTGATATATTCCGATTGATAAACAACCAAAAATGTTGTTATAATAAAATGGTATCAGCCTTCAATCAATGAAGAATTGTTTATGAAATATCAATAAAATTTAGTAAAATTTAGATATTTTTTTAATTGTATCATAAACATTTTTTATATTTATTCTTTGTGAAATATATTTTTAAAAACAATTAAGTTATTTATAATATGCAGAAAATGTATTTGTTCAGTTAAACCACTAAATAATGTAATTTTAAGTTACTAAAAAGTATTTATCACAAATCAATACATAAACTATAATGTGATTTAAACAAAAATAAATATATTTATGACATATTGATTTTAAGCTATTTGAAGTTTAGGATATGTACTATAAGAAAATATTTCATTGCGAAACGTGTGCATATATGTCTGATCAGAAGAGTACACAATATAGGGTATTTATAGAAGTTCACAAAATAGAATAGACTCATTAACTTGTGCTAATAACTTGAGTAAAGCAACTTAAACAACACAAGCATTAACCTCAATGAAAAATAAAGAAAGTTTCACTTTTACAATTTTTATTATTAATATTTAAAAGAATAAGTATAATACGTAAATTGAATTTAGGTAGAAACAATTTGCTACCAATAAAGATCAATCGTATTTATATCTGACCTCATAATACTATGATAATAATTCTATAATAAAATGTTTATAACGTGCTTTGGTTGATTATTCGCTTAATATAATTAGAATTTTAATAGTGCTTTCTTTACCAAAGATTAAAGAAATCGATTAGATAATTTAATAAAACGTTACGTTAGTAAAAATTAATATTGTGTTTTTAAAACAAATAAATACACAAAATAATAAGAAATAAAAGAAGTCTTTTGCATAGATTTTTTTAGAAAGTTAACTTTTATAAATCTTTGTTTGAACTAACCATGCATTTGTATTCGAATTGTTCATGTGATCGACGAATTTCTTCAGCCTCACGAAATGAATTTGGCAAATCTTTTTGGGACATCAGAAGCTTCTGTCCAGGGCCTTGAATCCATTGGAATATCTGAAGAAATGTATTAATCTTTTTAATTTAAAAGTGGAATTATAAACAATAAAAGTTGTTTACAAAAGATATCCTAAATTTAAAAATTACACCGAAAATTGATAAAAGTATATAATAATAAATTAATTTAAATAATGATAAAAAGAAAAATCTTGAAGACTATTTTTAGATATTTTGTTTATGAAAAATTAATACTAGTTGAAAATAAATATTTAGTTCATAATTTTATTATTTATACTATTAATGTTTTACTGACGGATTTCAATTTAAATATTTTTAAATTACCTGCATTATGTTTTTCTGAAATTCTTCCGCAGACATTGTCATCCCTTCACTATTTTGAATGATTTGATGATTTGACTGAATCATCGGATCCATATTTATTTATGAAATCTAAAATTAGACAAAAATTCAATATTAAAATTTATATTTTAAATAAGTTAATTAAGATTAACATGAATATAACACATGAAACATATTCAGTTTACAAATAAAAATTTATGTTAATTATATGCATAAAATTAGTGTAATAAATACAGAAAATAAATTATCTTTGTAGTATATTATTAGGTAAGAATTCTGCAGTTGGTATCTAAATAGTGACCCATCTCCATCAATCATGTTCAGTGATGAAGCAATTTTTCATCTGAATGGCCATGTCAATAGACGTAATTTCTGATAGTGGGCCACAGACAATCCACATTGTTTTTTGATACAAATAAACAGCATGGTTCATGCATTATGGTTTGGTGCATTATCTGGAAAGAAAGATTTATTGGGCCATATTTCTTTTCTCAAAATGTAACAGGAGAGACCTATCTGAACATGTTGAAGAACTTCCTGATTCCTATTTTAGATCACATCCTGTGCGTGGGCACAATTGAACACTATGCATTTCCAATAAGATGGGGCACCACCCCATTTTGCTGTTATCATTTGTGAGTTCCTTGATGACAATTTTCCTAATAAATGGATCAGGTGTTATAGTCCCATCAAGTGGTCTCCTAGGTCCCATAAATTCTGTTGTTTATATGATTAACCAAGAACTCTTCATTAATTATAAATGAACAATATCTAATGTGAAAGTGATAGAATTACTGTCTATGTCCTAAAATGTGTGCAAAGATCTTTTGTAAGTTGCATTAATAAGTGCCTTGAAGTAAATGGTATGCAATTTCAACATATTTTTGAATTTAGACATTCACTTCATATTTACTTTGGATTCACTTCATATGAGTTATTATAATTTAGGATTTACTTCCTATACTGTAAATATACATGCTTGCAAATATACTTGATTGTAATACATTAGTTATCACATATTGTTTTTTAGCACATACTGCATGACTTTTGGCCCACCCTGTATTTTGTTTAATTTTAAAATAATTTGTATATTTTGGGATATTAAAGTTATTTGAATTATATATGGAACCCTTATGATCATAGATATACAGTAAACCCTTATTTATCTGTCAACCTAGATTATTCACCACATTTATCCTAAATGGATTTCCCTTCATTATAAAACCTCTATTTATCCACCACTGCACCCTTAGTATCTGCCATCTACCACCCCATTTGAGTACAAACTATATATATATGATATATAAAAAAAATTTTAATTAAAAATATTTAACAAATATAATAATGTGTGATATTCTGAACTAAAGTATGTTTTATATATATTTTATTATCAATAAATAAAGTGGTAAAATATAATTTTACTTAATGACTTATAACAAAATAAAATTCATTTTATGGAAATATAGATAATATTAATTATTATTTTTTATTTATATATATATATAATAGTATATGTATTACTGTTATAAGTCATCCTTTGATTATCTATCAACTGTGATTTTTTTTCTTGGTTTGGCAAATAATTTATGGTTTATTGTATAAAATATTAATATGGTTTTTAATGTAAAATTTAAAAAAAAATTATATTAATTATTAATTAAGTTACATGAATAAATATTATAAATTGCATGTAATAATTTACTTATATAGTGAAGCCAGTTAGTATGTCTATCTTGAGAATTAATAATGTATACCTTATCGTCTTATAAATGACAATATGTATAATTTTTATGTATAAAATAACCATATCTAAAATTCTTATAATAATATTTATTTATATATAATTTAATATTTAAAATATTGACAGTAATTATATAATAACAGATATATCAATGTTTATTTATAGAATATAGAGCTTATAATAAATAATTTGCATATGTGAATAATATTATTTTGTTAATTTTGAGTCAGCCTGCATTTAGGACTTTTTCTATGGTAATTATTATTAAGTTTTTATGTATGCAGTGTCCTATTTTATATATAAACAAATAGGAATTACCTAAAATCTTGTGCAGGCAATTGCTATAGAAAAAAGAAATGATTGCATTAAATATAATACTAGAAAGACAGAGGATATATATTTCATATAATCATCAATATTATATATAAAAGTATAAAAAATGGCTAAAATATCTAACATACAAGGACATGGAATTCAAGCATGTATTATTTGTAAGGCAATTGCATGCTCTAGATTTGAGGCAATTGCTATCTGTTTATATATGAAATTAGGCTCTGCAAGCACAAGATCTTGGCAATAATTGTCATAGAAAAATATATCCTGATGCAGACTGGATTAAGCATGTAGTCTGTAACAAGTAGGTTTCACTGTAGGTAACTCCTGTATAAATAGAGGTATATATAGAATTAATATTCCATTTGTATAAATAGCATTGAAATATCAGTCAATAACGTCATTATTTAAAAAAATTGACTTTTTACATTTGTCCGATAAACAGGAAAAGTTATATTTTGAAAAATGCGGTAGCGTCTAAAGTTGTTAATTGCTATACACTGTTTTATTTAAACTGTTTAATATTAAAAATTGTGTTCGTGTCAAATATATATAATTAGGAGAACAAAATATATTTTACAAACAAATAAAGTTTTTACAATATTTTTTATGTATATTTAATGTGGAAATGTATGAAACTATTCCATTATTGCCCAACTATTTTTAAGGAGAAGATTAATTGTGACGAAGATTGGTATTAAGAAGAGCGATATGAAAAGCAGATTCTTTTATTTAGCTGAAAATATTCTGTTGTTTCAATTATATATGTAATACAGAGTGTGGTTTAAACTATATGGGAGACGTACAATAATAATTCTTATGATTGAAAAAGGATTGGTTGTAAAATTTTATTAAACATAACATTTGTTACCCTTAATGTTTGAAAATTAAGCAGTTTATAAACGCAATTTAAAAAAATTATATTATCAAGACTTTAATCTATGTTCTTCCTTATATATATGTAAGTATGCTTATAATCAGATGATAATCGTTGTTTTTAAATGTCTCATTTACAAAGGATGCATAAATTATTTAATTTCATATCCTATAGGTATCAATGAACAATATTTTTTATAAAATTGTGAGGTGTGCAGATGATGAGCTCCAAATATTGGAGATAATAAAACTAAAAATTTAGTTAAGATAATTAAGTACCGGATATGTCAATTTATAATTGTGATCATCTATATGTATCGATAAAATGAGATTTTCTATCTTTTTACCTCTGTCCCCATAACTGCGCCCAGCTATTTCTCCACAACTGCGCCCAGCTCTGTCCCTACAACTGCGCCCAGCTCTTTTGTCACCACAACTGCACCCAGCTCTATCACTACAACTGCGCCCAGCTCTGTCACCACAGCTGCGCCCAG
>JAUZNC010059152.1:0-10454 GCA_034780395.1 Vannuccia rotundouncinata
TTAGAAATATCAAATTATACCTACTGACAATATGATAATATATAATAATGACCCATCTTGAATAATTGTAAATGTAATAAGCTTTCTACTTCGTAATATAATAACTTCTTCACATATGGGGTTTCTAAACAATATTTATGAGGTACTTAGCTGGAGGATTTTTATCAGTTTTCCAATATATTTGATGATATTAGTTGTAAGATTAAACAATATTTAATTAATTCATAAATATTTAGTACCTGCTGTTCACTCGATCAAATTTTCTGAAAGGAATGAGTCAAATAATTAAAAAAATTGTTAGCCAGCAGAGGATCAAAAAACCAATGAAAAACGACAAATGAAAATGGAGATATACTGTTTTTTTTACGATTTTTGTACGAACTTACTTTTTTATTCTTTCATGAATCCATTTCATAAAATCTGTCTTCGCTTAATATTTTTAAATAAATATATTTTTTTAAATTTTAGGTTATTAACTGAATTCTACAAATGGATGATTTCTTAAAAACTTAAAGAATGTTATTGACCTTTATTATTTGAAAAAATTAAATGCAAAAGTATTAACATTTAATATTTATTAAATTATAAAAAATGCAGTGGATGTTAATTTAATAAAACTTATAATATAACATTGGATATAATATTACAACTATTATTAACTATGATAACATGTATTCATATTATAAAATATGACTATGTTTGTTGAATAGCAATAAATTAATTTTACTATAAGTTCACTCAATTCTTAATTTATAAAAAAAATTTCACAGTTTAGATAGGGAGTAATTTTAATGGGGCAGTTTTTGTATGTCGTAATGGTACCAACTTAGATGGGGATTCCGTTGCAAATGGTTTCGTTTGCAGTGGCGATTGAGGGTTGAAAGGTCCACAATACGTCGTGAAGTGCGATCATATTTACGTGTGACCACCTTTCTGTGACACCAGAGTGTAGCTAGGTTCACCATAAGTGACACTATCAATGACACCCAGGGCTTCATCACGGAGAAGATCAGTGAACTGGAATTGGTGATACCGAATGGCAGACATGACGAGTGGCTAGCATATCTAGGTGGACCTGGCTCGACTGGAGGATTATTCATTGTTGGTACCGGTCGGTGAGGACATGTGTTAAGTGTAGAAGATGAGAAGGTATTGTTAGAGTAACCAGTCACGCATTTTGTCATTATTAGGTGAGTTGACATTATTTTTTTCTACATTTTTATTCATCGAATTATTCGTCTGACATTGAATTTTGCATGTTTACTGATGTTCTTTTTGTAAATTTCCAAATAACTTGAATACGTATGGCCTGAAAACGAAGCAATAACGTTTTCTTGAAATTGTTTTACAAGTAAAGTAATTGCGTGGCTCTCAGACAGTGGATTTAATTTTAAAATCTCGCTGATTTTTGACATATTTAGCGATGGAAGTTATACCAACTTTTTGCCAAAACTAATATCGTCTTGTTTAGGTAATCAAAATCTGAATTTAATTTACTTAAGTAAAACTTTATCAACTTGACGTACACACAGAATGTCCTTTGGAAATTTTAGATTCATTGATTTTTCAAAAGACTATAAGTTGCATTTGGTCTACCCCGAAGTCGGGTAGTGATCAACCGATCCTTTACCTTATCTTTTTAAATCTACTATTTTAGCACTAAAGAAGTTGTTTCAGCAAACAAATAACCTCCCATAATGTCTCTTTTTAATAAAGCAAATATTTTGCGTTGGAGACAAAATCCCGTGGATGTAAAAGCAGATGTTTTGAACTAGATTTCTTTTTCTTTACGAACAGATGAAATAAAATTGGATTAATAATTTGTTCCATGTTTCTGAGCCAACATTGTCATTAAAAACGACATTTTCTGATATACAAAGTTGTATAAACATCGTAGAATAATATACGTAGATTCATCGTTATATTTTGTTTATCTGGCATATTTATTTTCTAATAATGCAGGAATGTTGGCTTCTGAAAATTGCACATTGATTGTATCAAAGTAAAACGTTTTACATTGATTTCAAGTATTAATCACAGACATTACTGCTCATTAATTGTTTAACAATAGAATATCTATGGATTGATCTTAATCGTTATAAACGTTGTAATTTGAATAATAAATATATTTTAAATCTATGATTACATCACAATAATATGAAAAGCCAGGTTTCAAATTTAAATATATCGTGGAAGGCTATTCAAGGGCATCATGTTCAAAAGTGTATTTATGATTAACTATTAGCAAATATAAATATAAATATAATTATTTATAAATTCGATGAAATTGTCGAACTTATTTAAACATTTAAAACATTTAATTAATTGTCACCAGCTTTTACTTTTATAATTATCAGCATCTGGCGTTTGACAAATTAAAAATATTAATATCTATATGGTTGTATTTATCTTAATTATTTACTCTAGGATTGAATAATCTAAGCGTTATTTATTTATTTTGGGATATTGAATTAAATTTCACAAAAGTCAAGGGTGATAAATAATCCCATTTATTAATCAACAAACATGAAATTCAGCCTAATTACTTTTTATATTGCTGTTTTTATCATAATGAGTAAGTTTTTTAAAATTGTTTTGATTAAAAATGTGCCTAATTGATAGTTGCAAATTAATTGCTAACTATAAAGTATTAATCAACAAACTGATTGTTAATTAAATGTATACAAAACAACTCGATTTCTTTTTTACTGTCAAACAATAGTCAAAATACAGTTTTGGTAAAATGATATTAATAGATTAATTAGGTATATAATTATATAATTATTTAATAGTTAAATATTTATATTGACTACATTACTCCGAATAAATAATACAAATATAATAATTCTCTTTGCTTATCAAAATTATACTGCATTATTAATTAATTTATTTATTATTAATTATTCTTTATTTTTATTTTTATTATTTTCAATTTATAAACTATAAGGATTATTTTAACGGGGTATCTTTCATAAATAAAATAAAGCTATACTCTTAGGAATACATTTTAAGCGGCATGTCTATTGAATTATGTCGATTTTTCTGCGTATTAGGGGAAATCCCAATATTGTTGTCTTTTACGGATGATTGTGACATTCACTTTTTTTGAATTATACTTTATTATATTATTACCACTGTCTGTAAACGGACTAAAAATACGGGTTTTAGAATATTGCAATGGAAGTTTAAATTAACGGAATATAATGGATAAAATAGGATTTTAAAATTGGCCTTATTTCATATGTTAATATTGTTCGTAAAAAACCCTATTTATACTAAATCTTGATAATAATTTATAACTATTCCATATATGGATATAAACACTACTTTACCTATATGTAGTACTTCTACTAACTATTAATTGTTGAAAATAACCATAAAGTTTATTATGATTTAAATATATGCAATAGCATTTTTTATTTTATATTAATTAACGGGCATATCTATGTGTTACACTCTGTATTATATTAGCTAGTTTTATAATATCCGTGATAAGAGGGCCTTTTACAAAATAATTATTTAAAAAATCTCTATTTTTAAATAGAAAAGGAAGCGTTGTACATCAGTATTAAAAATAATATTATTACAATATGATTAAATAGTCATCTTTGTTAATTTTATAATTTAATGTTAAATACAAATATTATCTTGTTAAAAATGATGTATTAAATAATTAATAAATAGAAGACTCCAAAAAATAACATAACCGTTTATTTAAGATAATATAAAATGCATATAAACAAACTGAATGTGATATAATAAAAACAATAGTGTGTGGTTTCGTTATTGGCGATTACATAGAAAAAACAGATTACTGCTTATTAAGAGAATATAAAATGACTTTTTCACTGTAGAAACATTAACCACATTTTGATTTTGGTGTTGGCGTAGAGTAAATAAAAATTTAAAATTTAATCTGAGAAACAGTTGATAATGCGAACTCAGTTGTTGATAGTCTCCCAAAAATGTGAATACTCAGAAAAGAACACAACTCAAAGCCAACCAAACTTTTGGAGGAAGATGGCCTTCAGCTCGTATTATTGGATGTCTCTGTCTAGCCTCTGCACAATGACAACTAAACCAGAGATCTTCCTCCTCTTGAAGATCGACGAGATGTAACCTTCGAAGAGACCATGATAATGGATGCGAATAAGTTTCTAGAAAGTTTCAAAAAATGACAGGCATTTATCAGGGCAACCGATACTTCATCTCCATCAATCATAAGGTTGCGGTTGACGTTGTTGATGTCTCAGCTGCAGCCCATCTGCGTCAGAGAACGTTTGTCTGATGCCAATCCAGTGACCCATGGTACACACATTGATTCCTTGAAGCGCTTTCATGTGCTGCTCTGTCAAGCTCATGAGTGTAGATGTCAACAAACCTATAAGCAATGTAAAAATATAGAAAAATTCCTAGATTTAAGAGCTTTTAAAATAACCTCTTTAACTTAATATAAGGTCTTTTCGAGTAATGAGTGGAAAAAATTATCAATTGAAAAAATATTTTAAATAATATATGATGTACTTTGTCAAAGAGCTAGATTTCGCTGAGGCCTAAATATATTGGCCAAAGAATTAACAATCGTTATATATAGCTTTAACTAGGGACCTATTAAATGATATTCCATTTCGTGTGGATTCTTCAAAGGAGCATTAAATTTTAAAGCACTAGATGAAAACGGAATTCTATTTCGAGAAATCGAAACTCTATTGTTTGCCAGTGATTATGGCTGACGCTAATATGCAGTAAAAAGATAAACAAACCGCTTCTATTTAATTATTTCTATTTTTATGGTGCTCACCTAAAAACTATGGTCCTTATTGGTATCGTAAATCTCTCACAAATAAAGACTCAATGTCGATAATTATAAATGAAGCTTAGCAATATTAATTTACTCAAACAAAATAATAAAATATATTAATAAGTAACATAGAAAGTAGAAATTCATTTGAACATATTAATCAATAATTTATAGTAATATATTATTATAATTATTATTTTATAAATAAATTTTATTCTTATACATTTTTAATTTTCACTAAACTCAGCTATTTTTCCAACATCCTTTGGTAAGTTTACATCTATTCTGTAAATATTTTAAATATTTAAAATATATATAATGTGATTACAGTTAAAATCCAATGTTAGTTATGATTTCCCTTTTTTGTCGAAAAAAGAGAATGAACGAATAAAATAAAGGTTTTGCCTCTTATGATTTGACTCTTTTAAATAGATGTATATGTTATATGTTAAGGTTTTGAATCTGTGAAACATTTTTCTACAAATCTTTCACAAAAAGTTCGTCGTCCAATACTGAAGCTATTTAGCTTTACACAAATTAAAACTTTCATAAATGGAACTTTTCTAGTTCATAATTTTCGGGAAGACCGTAAGGAAGAGGTTAAAGTCTAAAATATTATTAAATACTCGGAAGAAAGCAAAGCAGAAAAGTATGGCGGACCATCGAGACCATCTGTACGTATAATTAATTATACTGTGTATAAAAAACAGTGAATAAGCATATGTTTGGCTACTAACATATCCATCCATATACATATCCAAACGTGTATATTTATGGATTTGAATGGATATGGTTTATACCTAAATATATCTACATTTTCTACTTATATAAACAGTAAAAATTGTAATTCTCAGAAGTAATTTTTCAAACTATTTATATTAAACTATTTGTACTAATCTTGCGCTCTGCAATAATTGTGCCTTTTTATCGTTCTATTATACTTTCGCAACTTATCTTATTAAAAATTAAAGCATTCGACTTTATATCCACCTACGGCTTTTGTTTTTCAATTTTTAGTGCTAAAGTGACTCTTTTATTTGTTTTCCAAGGAAACTTGCTTCTTAACTCTTCGATTACGTAATACAATTGTGCGTAATGGATATAAATTCTATTACTAAAAAAGACGTCGATAAACTTAATCATCTATTCACAATACAATTATCGATCAGAGCCGACCCGACACCACCTCTTACATTAACACTACTACACTACACAGCGCTCTCATACAACTTCGGCTAGATATCAAAACGATATCGACTTTGCTACCAACAAAAAATGTGATCTCCTAAAAGGAACTATAGAGAAACAAAATTCAGAAATCGAATCAAGAAAGTTAAGGGGGATTCACAATTGAAATAATCGGGTGATAAAACATCGGAAAATTTTTTTATCGGCCGATAATGTAGTTCACAATAGAATATTATCGTCCGATTAATAATTGGCGATAAAAAGCAGAGTTGAGAAATATTCAACTCAGACGATTAAATTGGTGTGTAAAATTGCTTTCAACCAATCAAATAAGGGTGACAAAATGTCACAAGACAGCACAGTGGACTTTATATTGTGCTGGTGTGATCGGCAGATAAATATTTATTGTGAATGATTGCCACAATTTTTTATCACTTGATAAAATATCGATCAATTATTTATCGGCCGATATTCATTTGTGAATCACGCCTTAACCAGCTGGCTTTTGAAGTAGATAAACTTGAGTATATTAATAGACAGTATAGTGCGATTGTATTTGGAATTCCAGACAATGACTCTCCTCTCTACACGACAATTAAATAATTGATGAACAAATTTGCCCCAGAATTCGCTGATAAAACCTTAAAACCAGTAAGAATCGGAAAAACTACAAACGGATCTCGTCCCATTAAAATATCGTTCGATTCCTCTGAATCTAAAGCGTCGGCTGTCTACAAACCAACAAAAAATCAACTTTACAAGGAAAAAAATATTCCTTAACTACGACGAATCTCCGCGTTCTAGAAAAGAAAACGCCAGACTCCGTACGAAAAAGAGAGAACTTACTCAGCTCCATCCTGGAAAAAACGTTCCCCTGAATAAAGGAACACTTTCCATCGATGGGGTGGCTGTAGATACCTTCAACATTATCAATCAACAAAATTTTCAGTAAGTGGGAATCGTAAATCTATCCAAAACCTAATTTCGAATAAATCTAGAAAAAATTCATATCCCTCTATTTTTTTGACAAATACCCACTCCGTTCTCCCGAAATTTGATGAACTCTGTGTTTTAATATCTATGTACTGCCCTTCTATTATTGCCGTTACTGAGTCGTGGTTAAACCCAAACATTGACTTTAATTTAATCAATATTGATAGCTATACTATCTATCGACTCGATCGCTAATCCCGTAGAGGTGGAGGGGTCTGTTTTTGGTGCAAAGATTCCCTTCTCTCTCAAAGAATTCAATTGGACGCCCACCCAGTTTTTGAATGTATCTCGGTTTTTCTCATTGTCATCTATAACCTCCCCTATAATTTGTCTTCGTTTGACTCTGCATCCACAAATGAATGTCTCTCCAAAATTATTGATTCTCACCTCCTTAATTATCCTAGTTCATCCATTATTTTATGTGGAGACTTTAACGACTTCAATTGCTCCTCTGTAGAACTACTCTTCGATGCTACTAACTTGGTCAACCAACCCACACGTGGATGTAATATTATTGATAAAATCTTCACTTCTAGCGATTACCAACAATGTTTAATCTTAGACCTACGTCAATCTAATATTGATCATTTTAACCATAAACTTTCACAAATTAATTTCTCTGATATGTATAACACTCCCGATCTGGACTCGAAAATAAATATTTTTACAATAAAATATATTCGTGTATTAATGTGATACCACATATTACTATATTTCTCTCTCTGAAACGCAAACTATGGATCAGTCCTATACTACAACATTTAATCAATCAACGCTGGACAGCATATCGTCGAAAACATTTTGATCTATACAATCACCTAAAACTCTAAGTTAAAAGTGAAATTAGCAAGGCCTTACTTAACTGGGCAGCTCTCAGTTCTAAATCTTCTAAAGACCTCTGGAACCCAGTGAACTATATTCGTGGAACCAAAAACCGGACCTCGCTTAACACTGATAAATTCAACAGCAAATAAAATGCAGCAGCAAACCACATCAACAATCTTTTTACAAATGTGTTTTTACAAACAACCATCCTTCTCGTGATCATTCCTGTCTCCAATCTGACTGGTATCCGCTCACTGAAGTTCATCCTTGCCCACCTTAAGCCCAAAGCCAACTCGTTTATATAAGGATGGAGCTCTCTGGCTTTCCGAACCTCTCTGCCACCTTTTCAACTCCAGCAACATCGACCAGTATGTTCCAGAGAAATGGAAAACTACAATAATTCTTCCTATCCCAAAAAACTAAGCCTGCTGATCTTAATGCCCTCAGACCTATTTTACTTCTTCCGATTCCATTCAAAATTCTGGAGAAGATAGTTCTTGACAGTATTAAACCTTTTTTGCTTCAGCACATTGATCGGAACCAATTTGGCTTCAACAACTTGCGCCTTAATCCACACCCGGCACTGCATTATAAATATGCTCGAAGACAACGACTGCTTTTGAGTTGCACTTCTATCTTTGGACTATTCCTAAGCCTTCGAAACCATCCCCCACAATGTGCTTCTACAAAAACTTGTATCCTATAACTTTCAAAATCAGTTTATCTCTTGGACCGTCTCTTATCTCAACAACAGGAAACAGCGTACCAAGATCGGAAATACTTTCAGTGATTTATCTGCAGCTTCGAGCGGTGTGCCTCAGGGCTCAATTTTAGGACCTTAACCCTTCATTCTCTATACCGCTGATCTTATTGAGCATGACATGTACATGATATATGCCGACGACAGGAGTCTCTTCGTGAAGATTAACAAAGATCTAACTAAATCAGAAGAAAACCTCGAAAAAATATTTTCACCTCTGTTCTTACGAAAAGTGCTTCTGTAAATCTGCATCTCAACATAAACAAATCCAAGCTGATTATCTTTCATAAATCTCGCGACATCACCGATTCGATCTCTATCCCTGGCGTTGCTAATGTTACTAGTTTAAAACTACTCGTTGTTACACTCTCTTCCGATCTTAAATGTGATTGTCATATCAAGATATGCAATCGTCGAATTTATGCCTTGCGCCTAGTTAGAACTGTATCCATCCCTAACCAACTAACTCTTAACTTATCTACTATGATCTCATCCAATCAATTATTGAATATGCCGGCCCCGTTTTTGTCTGCCTTCCTGACTATCTAAATTACTCATTGAAGCGCATTAAAAAACGGGCCCACCTCACCGCTCATGGGCACTGTGAATGCGACGATCTCAAAGAATCTTCTATCCGCCGCCATATCTTGGCCACTACTGTCTTCTTGAAAGCTGAGAATAACCTTAATAACTGTCTTCCCTACTTTGTCCCTCACCGGTTGCTTTACTCAAATAAATGATTCATTAAACCATCTAGAACTTCCAGATTTCAATCCTTTTTTGGAATGTATATGCCTCTTTACCTGAATTCCATTTAATAATTTTGTCCTTTTTTGTAAATTTTCATATTTCAGAATAGTTTTCGATTCCCATTATCAATCAACAAATAAACACTTTTTTATTATTATTATATCTACTGTATATATACATATCAAAACACATTCAAATGTGGATATGTGTGGATAGGTTTGGATATGTAGCCAAAAATATATTTATCCACTGTATTTTTAAACATATATACACAGATGGTCTCGATGGTCCGCCAAGAAAACTGACATTTTCAAAATTGGTTGTAATAATTAATTTGTTATAATGTTTATCTGTGTTTTTATTATAGCATGTAAAAGAAAATTTGTCGACATCTGTTTGGGAAAAAATGATTTTTGTGCTGGTGGAACTCGATGCTGTCAAGCTTATTCGTGTGTAATGAATTCTAGGTCGAGAAGATTGCAATGTAAATATAATCTAGATATAGATTGATCTTTCAATAAGAGTAAGCTAAATTGTATACGACTCTAATATTACTGTAATCTGAACACTATATTTTAATTTAAATGTTATATTTCAATAATTGCAGTTAGTTTTAATTCTTTCAATTTGGTCATTGAGAATTATCAGGTTTATATTATACAATAACAAATACATATATATTTAAATTCACATGTTAATTATACAACAACGATTTAAATACTGTTTCTATCTTTAAACAGATAAGGTGCATTTGATTGTGAAGATTTTATAAATTTATGTTTATCAATCAATATGTACTAAAATATCTTTTTTATTTCGTGTTTGAACTATTCGTGGTTTTTATTTTCACTAGTAGTATGCATTATGAATCTCGACTCCAATTGATTCTCTTCTCTGATTGGTTAACAGACATCCACTCGCAAAATAGAACAATGAATTTCTGTCAGTGTTAACACATTTTCATCAGCATTCTATAACACAATCTTCGTGTCATTAAAAAACCGATTGGTTGTTGGTCTACTTTATAAGTATGAGTAGTTCAAATTGTGTTGTTCAAAGTTTACACATGAATTTCAATTTCATTGTATACAAGATTTGAAATTCTAAAACAACTGTGGAGAACATTTTTGTAATATG
>JAUZNC010059153.1:0-10454 GCA_034780395.1 Vannuccia rotundouncinata
AGTAAAATGCCATTTGAAAAACTTGAATTCGTGTTTTTAATATAATGTAGAAATATCGGTTAATATATTAAATCAATTTTTAAAATTTATAATTTTATTTTTTAAATTGCACGTTTGCTTGTAGCAATGTTCCAATTAAATAAATACATTAAAAGGTACGATTTCAAATTAAAATGATGATTGATTCCCATTAAATATTTTTTTGTAAAAAATTAAATTAGTATATTTTTAAAGATGAATAATTATATGGACAAATAAAATTGTTCATTTAATGCCATTTAAATTCAATTCAGTTTTAACCAACTCAATAAAATATATTTTCAGATGAGATTGTTATTCAGTTTATATGGGTGAGTAATTCTTTCGCAGCAGAGTGCATCTTGCATGATGGCGTGATTGAATTCTTTCTCTTTAATTGGGGCCCGCATTAGTGTAACCATAGACACCCAGTAAACAGAGTTGAACTAGTGCAGAGAAAAGGGCCCACTTGTAATATAAAAGATATAACTGTGGCACCTTATATTAATCAACTTTGGATTAAGGTAAAACAAACATAAGCACACATTGTACACAGCTTGAAAAGAATCGCTGAGAAGGACCTACCTAATTAGCAGATGTTTACAACGATTTTACTGCAGATGTAATTTGAAATAAGTTCTGCCGTTATTATTAATCTTTAAATTGAATCGCTTAGATATAAATCTGGTCAAAAGTTTGTGGTAGTCAGTATTACAACGAAGTAATCTATTCAATTAAGAGTCTAAGCTGAATAAGATTCAGTGAAGTGGAACCATTGATGTCATATTTGCCGTTGGCAATGCTGAATGAGGGTTATTTTTTTGGCATGACACTCTATAATACAGAGACCCGTGAACGTTGACTAATAAAATGTTTTGAATGAATTAACTTCGCAAAAGCAAAAATCATTAATCAATCGCGCAATAAAAGGATAATATTCCATATCCTTAATATTTATCATATCTTCCCTGTATATGAACAGCTGATATTTAGAAACGTTTTAAATATTTAAATTCATAATAAGTTTTATATAACATAGATAATATTTATATCGTATTATTATAGAAATTCTAAATGTTGAACGGATTGTAATCGATTATAGCAATCGATTATTGTAATCGGTTAACCTTTTACCGACGGGGCGATCAACGTTTGATACAGTAGAAAATTTGACTCACACAGCGCATCACAGCATTAAAAAAATTATGAAACAACTGAGCGGAGTTTTACAATTGTCTGAGACATACACCAATAATGCACCTAGAGCAACCGTCATTACTGTTCCTGGAAATTATTTCTAGGAAAATGATATAAAATCAATTTCGGGGCATAAATCAAACAACGCTCTTGGCATATACAAGAGGGTTTCAGAAAATCGTAAGAAGGAAATGTCGCAAGAATTATCAGACACATTGAAACCAAGATCTTAGTTAATTAATTATATATATATTTTATTATTGTAATATTTGCTTCCGTATATTAATTATATGCATGGCTGTTTTTTTACGCGTGAGATCAATTTTACTTCTGTCGTTTTATAATATAATTATACACTGTCTTGCATTTTATACGAAATTTAAAATAATTATGGAAGACGAAACCGTAAGCTTGTATTTTATAACAGATATTAAACAATTCTACAGAAAAAAACATATTGTAATAAATATATCATATACGACAAGAAAGACTCATAATAGATATAAAATTAAAAGAACTTACTTGTGCAAAGATAAATGAACCAATTTGGTCTACTTCACAGCTCTATTAGTAAAATTACAGTAAGATTTGTCTGTTTGCCCATTTATATTTCGGACAACATTTAATTAAATATTATTTCGATATTACGAGACTGGATTTAAGGTATATTTTACGCCGAATCCAAAACGATGTAAAAAACATTATTAGCACAAATAGCCAAAACTTTATTAAATTACATGGGATTTTAATGCTTTCAGATTTATTATCTATAGATCCATATATGGAGACAAATTTTAATTTTTTTAATTCAACGAAATAATAATTTTTTACATTTTTTGGCATCTAGATGGCTTCAAATTAGTCGAATTAAAAAAAGAAAAAATCATCTATAGAAAATGAATCTGAAAAAATTAAAATCGTATTCAATTTAAGGAAGCTTTTGATATTGCGATAGGATAAAATATATTTTTACAACGTTTTGGCTTGGGCGTAAAAAATACACAACGCGAAGACTGTAATAGCTATAACGGGCATAAAATTTGGCTTCCTGATTAAGTTGAAACGGGGCTACAAGACGCTCTTAGAGTTATTTCAAAATATCAATAATTTTAGAATATTAGCTGTTACAAAAATGCCTGGTTTGTTGAGGTTTCAATATACCTACAATGTATGTAGCGCGTATATTAAACATAGATAGCTAACCTATTGGAGGTTTCTATAGATTATAGTGTATAGATATTCAATTAATTTAGTGAAAATAAATACAATTATGAATTATATTAGTACTATTTTATCATATTTACTTTTACAATACCATATTTTAAAACCGTCTATATGTTTTAACACTTAAATTTAAGGAATGAATTCAGACAAACTGTTTTTCGAAATTATAGATCTAAAATAAATTGGCAGTTGAAAAGAGACAAATTTTGCCAATATATACCAGATGCAATCTTAGATATAATCTTTAATCTGTAACTAATGGAAACAAATTAATTTATTTCAGTTTATTTCTTACATATAACATTAATGAAGCTAAACATTGTTTTGCATTTATTCGTTAAGGTCTTCATGAAATATGGAAGCATGAGAAACGTCTTTCTCTCCCACGAAGTGAATGCATAATCTTGCACGATGTCGACAAACTCCCGCAAAACCTTGCCAATCTTTACAAATGTTCCGACCGACCAGTCCAACTATTAATAGAGTCTAAAGCACCGAATGAGACTCAATGGAATCCATACTATTCAAACTTCTTCGGTGGGGTAACCGGCTTCACACGATGGCAATTGATGCGAATTAACGGGGGTTCCAACGTCTTCTATGGTTGGGGAGGGGAGGACGACGATTTGCTTGCTCGTGTGATCTGTAGCGGGCAGCTACCTATCTTTGTGTCACATGATCTGGGTCGATATTACAAACTTAGACACGAAAAAGATCAGCCCTTGATTGGTCAGAGATATGAACTCTTACTGGCCAATGAAACTCTTCAACGAATGATAAATGATGGACTGTATCAAGTCCAATATAATTTAATAAAAATTCATCAACAAGATTTATATACTCATATTCTGCTTAATGTTTGATATCTTTTATTAACAAATGTATTTAAAAATTTATAGTTTTGAATTGTTGAAAATTTCCATTGAATCTAACACAGATAATTTTTTATAATAGACAAAAATGAACAATATTAAATCTAAATTAACACCTACAATAAATAATATTGTGATATTTTAAAGTGTAGAAACTTTTCGGATCTTGAAATGAATAATAAAAATAATTAAAGGTAAATATTCTGAAAAAACGTGAGTATTGTCACATTATTATTTTTAGATATTTCAAAATTGTAGGAATTTCAGTTGTGTTGTTCTAACGACTTTTTACATAGGAGGTACATGTGATTAAGATATACATTCTGAAATAGAAATCTTTCAATAAATTCGATATTCGATAAATTTAAGGAAACCATGATTAGCAACAGTACTCTTTTTTCTCAAAGACTGCTTTTAAGTGATTTTCCAGTCAAAGGATGTCGACTTTTCTCTCATATTTGATTTTGAAGAAAGATTTATATTTTGTATTCTTAAATACTGATTATTTTGTAAATTAACGAGGCAAGATGGTTTGTAAAAATTAAACCTTTAAGATTTGATTTTGGCGTTTTATTTACAATTTCTTCATAAGTGTTTTCTGATTCTATCATCAATTCTTTCAGTTAATTTATGGCCTTTTCATTCGGATTTCGCAATCCTCGTTTTCAGTTGTTGAAATCAAATCAATTAATTCATGTTTTGTTTCTTCGATCTTCTGTTTTGTACTATTTTGAGAAGTTTTTAACATATCGTTTAACAAACTGTTTTCTTCAACTACATCCGTTGTCTCTGTTGTATCACGATCTTTCTGTTTTTCTCTATAATTGTTTGCAACTAATTTTTGATTAATTTAAGATGTCCTTCAATTTCAGAAAAAATGTTAAATTAAAAATTATCTACTGCTTATTTTTTCATTTTGACACAATTTTTAAATCGTTTTATTTTTGAGCAAATCCTTCAATTATTTTTCCAAGTTTTGTTTCAACGTTTTTAACTATACCAATTCTTCATTTATTTGTTTCCTGGTGTATCTGACACATTTATATAGACTTCAATTTGGTCTATAATCTGTTTGATCTTGTGTTCACATTTTCTTCCATATTGGTCCATTGATATCCGAAATGATGTTGTTCTTCTTTTGTCAAATTCTCCTTTTGCTTTGTACTTGAATTATTTAAAATCTCTTTCAATTCAACACATAGGCTACATAGTTTTTCTTTTGACTCTTTGAAATTTCTTCAAATAAAATGAACACATGACCATAAGAACCTTTTGTCATAAGATTTGTTCACATTTCCTTCTATTTTATAAAAGTTAGTTTGAAAATGTTCAAAACTTTCAAATTTTTTTAATTAACAGCTTTTGACATCAGTTTCCGCACCCAGACCCTTCATTACTTCTTGTATTTATGTAATAAAATCATATTTTTCTTTTTTAATTTTACTTTTCTTTTCCTTCTTTTTCTTTCCTTCGACAGTTTCAATTTTTTTTAAAACTTAAATTTCTTTTCGCTTTTTTTTTTCGCATAGTAACTTTTCGACATTTTCCCAAGGATCTGAGGTAAAACGGTGGATATTTATTTCCTGTTCTTCAACTAACATTAAAAAAATATTTATAAGAGCATGCAATTTTGAGTCAGTGTGATCCACTTCAGTCTCTATATCCATAAAACCATTTTCTTGATCGAAGCTGTTGAATACCTACTTTCAATTTTAGTCTTTATTGTTTTTTTAGGGATTTATATAGTCTTTATAAGGATTAACATAATTAATTTTATTTTAATTTAACATTTGTTTATATGAGTAAAATATGGGAAACCTTTAAAAAAAGATTCTTTGTGTTTGTTATTAATCAGATTGCGTCGTTAATGTCAGTTGTTAAATAAACATCTTTTAAAAAGCCAAATGTAATACAAATTAAAATTCAGTAAAAAGTATTAGTTTCTTCTAATTAAAATAGGGATTTTAACTTTGTTATAAAATTACAATTTATGAATTTAGAATATATGTTATACGGAAGTCTGTTAATACAAAAACCAGAGACGTACTTAAGGTATATATTAGAAGAAGTTAAGTATGTCCCTAAGAAAAACATAACCCACCTATAAAGCGCTCTCACGAAATAATATGGACATGCTGAGCTTTTGACTTTTGTTATTCGTTTTCATTTTAATATCTACTAAATTAATTTTCTACCCTTATTAAATCACATTCAAAACTTTGTTAAATTAGTATGTTTGTTTTTCAATTTTATTTAATCTGTATTTGTAGTTTTTTTTAGCGTTTAATTATTTTACCACATAACGTTTGATTTTATTATACATATTGTATTAATTGTATTGTAAACTTTTTTTATGTGCCACTCTAACACACTGACATATTGTATGTTTCATTATTAAATTCTGAAAACCTAATTGTGATTCCTGCAATCAATACTGACATATTCTTTGATATATTATAACATTTTTAATAATTCAATAGTTTTTATTTTAATATGTGGTCTTCAATACGTCTTCAATCCAATTTATTTTATACGGGATCATTCTTAAGTTTGTTCTTCAACTCGAGCCATACTTGTCATCAATTTTGATATCCATGTGACTCTCTTCTTTTTCGGTACATTGAGCCAGTTTTGATTCAATTTGGACCATTAATGTTTGGAACGGTTCACGTGATCCTTTTCGAATTCTCCAAGGAGGGCTTGTGCGTTTATTCTTTCTTTGTCGATGATTGTAGGTCCAGTAAAATATTGTGTTTTAATTAAACTACAAAATATGAATTTCTAGTAATATATGATAATTTCAAACTAATATATGATAATAAAAGAACGTAGTTTATTGAATTAAGTTTAAAAAATTATAATAATTGTTTTCTGCTTGTTACCAAAGTTTATTATCATAATTAATTAAAATATAATATGAATGGATTAATTTTCATGCAATTGATTTTACAAGATTTAATCCTGTTCATTATTTTCACATTTAAGGATTATAAAAAAATGTAATATTGTAATTGGGGTTGAAATGTGTTTCCGCTCTAAAAAGGTCGCCTTTTTCAACAACAGTTTATAAAGAAGAGTTCAAGATAATTTAATCAAATAAGTTTAAAACTAAACCTGTAAATTTTTTATTGAAATTTTTTTTTTCATATAACATTTTCATGATTGGCAAGTTAAGTTTAATTATAATTTTTTCTTTAATTTATAATAATGTTATGGCTGATTGATATTGGTAACGATAAATTCTACAATTCCTGGCAATTTTATGCAAAAATATGTATTATAAGTTTCTTAAATATGTCGTTTAACATAGGTATCTATTGTATTAGTACAACTGTTATCTTTATTATAGTGTATAGGTAATATAATCGTCATCATAATATGTAGCATTCTTACAATAGTCTAATAATATTTGACAAACACTTCTTTCAATTTCATTCAAATTTAAATTTTAATTGTTAATTGCTAATCAATTTCCTTATTATCAATATTTATGCGCATGGATGTGTGTAGAGGCTCAGGAGAGATTTCTTAACATCCACTTCTTAGTTTCGTATCATTCGTATCAGACTATACATTATGTAATCTTCCTAATTAAAATCTAAATTAATTACAAATTTAAACACCCACTACACACTTATTCAAAAACTCTCAAAACTACAATACATTAATTTATATTCAAAATAATCCTATTATTGTATTGTAGTTTACCTGTATATCCATTTATTAGATGCACTTCTCTGATACTTTTCTTTATTAGATATCAGTATTGATTTCAATTAAATAATTTAGTAAACGTACAATAATTGTTTACTCAGTCGTTTATTTTTAAATCTTTTGCACAATATAAATTTTTTTAAATTCCAAATTATACACGCAAAGTGTATACAATTCTTTAGTCACAGCATTTATATATATAGTTACAGGAATGTTTAGAAAGACAGTTACTAATTTTTTTTTGATATTTCGAAATCTAATTCGACTTACCTTTTTAAATTATATTTACAAAATCAACTTGTTAAATAGTTCAGTCCAGATAAAATGAAGACATTTGTTTTAGTCTTCTTACTTTATTCATTAGATCATTTCCAACTTTTCAATTTTTTTAAAACATCTTTAACTTAAACTACTCTAACAGTTATAATACACTTGCTGATGTACCATGTCAGTTCAATATTTTACAGTTAAAAGTTTTAGTTATTTAGTTATGGGCAGTGTTACTAAAAAATTAATGAATAAATTTAACATAAAAATTATTAGATTTAATATTGAGTTGCATTCTTTTCAAAATAAATATTTTAAAAGATTTTTGTAACTAAAATTGTCAGCTATATAATTGTACTAAAAATAATTGTTAGCAGTGAATTTTTACATTATTGTTTCATTTTTGTTAAAGTAATTTTAAAATGCTATGTAATATTAAAATATTTATTAACCAGTAACAAACCATGATTTCATATATCGTTAGCCAATTAGAATCAATATTCCAACGATTTTTTTTCGGAAATATAAAACCAAAAGATGTCGTTTTGATTTTATTTTGTAAGAAACCTTTTAAAAATGTTTAAAAGATGTTTGATAAAATTATTTATTGCAATAATTTCCCAATCAGTTTTGTTTTCCAAAGTGAAATTTGTCAACGGCCTCAACTTTGGTAAGACGTGGTGTTGTCTCTGCAATATGTTGTTACAATAAAATGTTACATTTACTAAGTGTATTGAGTCGGAATTAGTTCTACCGTTTGACTTGTGAACTTTAACATAATCAAATACCAGCACCACTTATACATCTTACGTAACACTAATGCGGAATGCTCGTAAACAACCTTAAACTTACATACTTATAGCTACAATGCGTCGTAATGTAAATATTTATAAACATAAATGTATGCAATCCATCTCTTTCTTTTCTCAATCTTTTACAGGTCTGATAATATTAGGCAACGGTGGTTTTCTTGCAACACAAAAGGATTTGTCTGAAAAGATTAATCTTATACAACAAAAAAGTAATGTGGCCAATGTGAGTATTGTTTACGCAAACGATTCGGTTGATGCTGTTCAGAAAAGTGAGTTATTTTGGAGTGTTGACTTCGCTATTTTCAGTTTTGCTCACTGAGTTCTGAATATTCATTACGAAAATAACAATTGATTAGAACAGATGTTATAGGGGCGCTTACAGGAACTTCCAACATTGTCCTAATCCCTCCTCCTCCAACACAACAAATATTTGTAATATATTGTCCCTGAAACCAATTTTAATTTAGAGCCACTTTATAACACCAATTTCAATTTGGAGCCACTTTATGACACCAATTTCAATTTAGAGCCACTTTATAACACCAATTTCAATTTGGAGCCACTTTATGACACCAATTTCAATTTAGACTCACTTTTGAGACACCATTTTTAATTTAGACTCACTTTTGAGACACCATTTTTCATTTAGAACTACATACTTTTGCGAAAAAAATTTCAATTTTGAGCCGGCCTTTGTTTTAAGTATGTTATGAGGTAGTCTTAATTTTATTCAACAAAAGGTATTAGCAAATAAAAACACAATTCTAAAGATATTTTCAAGACAATTTAATAACGTAAATATTCTGTTGTTTATATACTTTTGTAATTCATGTTGTAATATTTTATGTATCTTATTTTTCAATCTAAAATTTGGCTTTCTGAAAACGAAGAAAACAGTCAGATTTCGTGAATTACTAATTAAATTATTTGACTTGAATTATTCAATTTATTGAAATGATTATATTTAAAAAAATGAATTTAAAGAACATTTTGAGTACCTTTTTGGAGAAAGCATATCCGTAACTGGTTACGCTAAAGTATAAAACCTTACTAAAATAGGAATATTGTTAATTTGGAATATTTATTTATCTTTTTGTATTTTATTTTTATAAATATTTGCTTATAAGAGAATTTGAAATATATAACTCAATATTTTCGAAATGATTAATTGTGAGAATCAATAATTTAAAAAGGCATAACAAATAATGACGTATTCGGCAAACAAAAAACATGGTTTGACGTGTAAATTTTATTTTAGTTTGCGAGAATCCTAATTGGATTGGTTTATTGACGGTCGGCGATGTTCAAACCGTCAACGAAGTTTCACTTCTCAGCCAATCACTGAACTTGCCGCATCTTGCCCTTCCTTTTGAACCGACCAATAAGATTAGACACCACGGTAAGACTCTTCCTGAGTTAAAACGAGGTTCAAACTGTGTCATACTTATATTTTTTTTATCATATGAAGATATATCAATTTTACAGAAAGAAATCAAATTTATCGAAAAATCGTAAATATTATTTTTAATAATAAAGTTGAAAGTACAACTTTAAAAACATCAAATCTTATTTGTGTAAAAAATGATCTCATCACAATAAAACTTTTTATTTAAAATTAGTAAGAATAATTAGAATACAACAATATTTAGAATATAGAGAATATGATTAGAATATTTATGTAAATTAAGTTATTTTAAATATTTTACTTTAAAAAGAATATTATTCGAAAATGCAACTTTATAAATTTATTACATTTTGTTATCGTTATAATCTGTTCTTGTCAATCTTGTTACAAAATAGATTATTTGATATTTAATTCACTGTAACATAAATGGTATACTTTACATCGAGATATCACAACTTGGTTTTATTTGATATTGTAACTTTAAAGTAAAATATTGTACGACAACTATTGTTGATAGATTTGTTTCATGTTGTTAAACAGTTAAAATTGTTTA
Source organism: Vannuccia rotundouncinata (assembly GCA_034780395.1). Lineage (NCBI taxonomy): Eukaryota > Metazoa > Platyhelminthes > Proseriata > Coelogynoporidae > Vannuccia > Vannuccia rotundouncinata. Next base: position 10,063 of record JAUZNC010059153.1, read on the forward strand.
AATTGAATATTTCAAAAGTAAAATAAGTTTGTACATAAAAACTTTGAAGATGATAAGTTTGTCTTCTAAAATATAATTATCAAATAAACTATTATAAGTTACAACCTAAAAGATATTCCATTTATCTATTATGTATTCTAAACCATTTTATTTGAAATAAAATTCATTATAGCAGTTTTGTATAATGTTTTTATCTCAATAAATGATATATATAACAATATTCACAGTTTACAAAGGATATGCAATATATAGAAACGATTATTCTGTTTCGAGAAATATAAATATGGTGTCGATAGTTATAGTGCGGGAGCCGGAAGGGTTCTAATCATAATATTGAGTACCAAAGGTTTGATAGGTGGAATGAATAGATCTTTTGTGGCTGAGTTCAGAAT
>JAUZNC010059155.1:0-10449 GCA_034780395.1 Vannuccia rotundouncinata
ATTCCCAATAATACCAACGACATCACCAAGATCAAACCCAAAGTTCTCAGACAGTTCCTCTCTAGATCTGGTCTTAAAGATCAGGCAACTATGGCCCGCGTCTAGCGGACCGAAACGTGCGGGTAGCTGAAGAAGAAGAAGGGGACTAAAACCTATTCCACCTTTTTAATGGTTCTATTACCCCTTCGTTTGGTTATGGAATTGAAAAATAATACGCAACTGCAGGAAGAAATGCCGTCGGGGGACTTTCCAGTGGGTCTTCATCCTACTCCCAAGAAGGGTCTTTTCCCTCCTTCTCCTATGGTTTGTGATCCCACTACAGCAAAGAAGATTTCTGAAGAACGACCATTTCAGCTGAGGCGTCAAAAGAAGACTCGGTCTATTCCAAAGCTGCTACTTCCTACACCTCCGACCCTCAACCTCGACGACGAAAACGCGCAGACATGGTTTTAAGTGTGAGTAGTGAAACTTTATTTATAGAAATGGACCTTATAAAGACTAAATATCACCACTGGCTGCTGTCCCAACCAGTGGAGACGATAGAAGAAATACCTCATGTATCAACAAATTCTTTTACAAAGTGTTTTACTATCTTATACTTATTAATCAGAGTTTATTATTTAATGTTATATTATTCAGTTTGTCATACCCTATGTAAATACCTTCCCCCCCTCCTTTTCAATAAACTCTGTTCTTATATTATTTCATCTTTTTATTTATTTTATATCATGATATAGTTAGAATGAGAAAAGTCATATATCTATAAAGAATAGTAAATTTTAATAAATTCAAAATTCACTATACAAATTCTCACTACTCCAATATTGTTTAGCAGAATAATAGTCGTTTCGAATACTTGAAAATACCTAAGAAATATATAATTACTAATAAAAATATATATATATTTATATAAATTTAGTCAAGATGGGATTCGATTTATTAGTTCGACGCTCAATCTACTGAGCTACTCCACATATTTACAGCATAATTATTAGCCATATTGTAGAGTAGAAAGATTTGGATTATCTCAGAGCATAGAACCCCAAAATAGCTACAGCAGCTCCTACAAAAATTAAAAGGTTCGTCTTCATTACACCCACAGCAGAGATAAATTACACCCACACCTGAAATAAATGTAACGAATTCGATAAATATTATCTTCATTGAAATTTGCATTAAATTAAATATTGATTGATAAAATTAGAATATTATTAATATTAATAGTATATAATTAACTTACCCAACCACCTTCACGATCATCAAACCATCTTTTAAATCTGTCAGTGAATATATGAAGTATGTCATTCTTAAAAGATTCATGATTACATGTAGGGTGTTTTCTACAACATTCTTTGAGAAAGTATCTAAGAAAGGTGAGTATTGAGATTATCCGCCCCAATTGATTTCTCCATTTTCGATAATATTAACAACGATAATTTTAAATTTCGAAGAGGCAGTAGTACAATCATCTTTTTGCAAGTGCATAGATTCTAATGAAGAAAGGAAAACACCACCATATTTCTTATCTTTTTCTATTATAAGTCTATTAATAGTTAAATGAAGAACACTAATTCTACTCAATTCTTTTGATTTCTCGGAACAGATTACTGAAATAATTTCCGAAGTTATTTTGCTCGTATGCATGGAACTATTGGAATGGTACTGGAATGCGTTATCCATTGAAAACGATTATAGACTAGGATAAATTATTTTCCTATATTTTTAATATTTTCTAACTTATATAATATATTCCATTTCTAATCGATATACTGATGCATTTATAATGAAATTCACTAGTCGAATATAATGACATATTTAGGAGACAGAAAAAGAATGACATTTTATGTTGTATGAAAGTAATGATTATCATTGGAAAATTTGCTGAGGAAGAAATTAAATAATAAACCATTATATGTATTTTTATAATTTAAAAGGATTTTTTGTTTTCATCAATAATAAACCTAGAGAATGAACATGAAAAGTCATGCTTTAATTATAAAAATCAACTGTAATAGTATAAGGCAGACGTAATTAGTGGAAAAAAGTCCTTTTTATAAAATCCTTCTCACGCATTAAGTTTATTTGAACATAAAATCCAAACATTACTTAATTTGAGAAAATTATCTTTACTGGCTCCAACCTTCAAGTAAGAAAATCAATTTTTCATTATAAATTACATTGACTTTATTTTTAAACATGACAACATATACATTTTTAAAAACCTCATTACTCAGCATAGAAAAGCATAAAATTTCATGAATCATCTCCCTTAAATAACATTTCTATTTTAAATATAACGATGCATTAATATTGAAATTCATTTTTCAAAATATAGACACTTAGTTTATGAGTTGAAGAATGACGCAGCGCTAAATAGTTAGATGATTAAAGCAAGAAATTGCATGTTATGAGAAAGTAATGGATATCACTTGAAAACTTTGAAGAGGGAGATTTCATGAATTTTTGGAATTTTTTATCTAATTTAATTATATTTACATTATTATAGAGTAGTAAAATTTCCTATTACTAGACTTATAAGCAATATTTACAATTTATCTCTACAATAAAATTAATTTCATAACATTAAGATTATAATTATGGATAGAACGCCTCTACAAGAGAACATTATATTATTAGTTTATTCAATCTCTACAATTTATGAAATGTCTCCACAAATTATGGAATATTCACAAAATTATGAAAATATTGATGTTTATGAGAAGATTGTTTCTAATTTCAAAAATATTTCCCAGATTATGAAAATATTGCCTCGATTTTAAAACGATTGCATAGGAAAATATATTCTCTACATAGGTATGTATGCTCTCTATATTGAAAAGTTTCTAGATTAATTGATTTATTACTTTAAAGTAGTAAGTTCGTATGGATAATTTTCTCAAAATCAGGATAATCGGACTTTAATGTAAAGACGGATTTAAAAGGATTTGAGTCAATTATAAAAAGCATAAATTCATGCTAACTCAGTTATAATTATCAACCCTAATAACTCTAGTAACATTATGATACTGTTTATAATTTTAATAAATATATACATTTAAATCTTTGAAATTTCACTAAAATCTGCTAGCTAATAGAGTAAAAATGCAAAACATAGAGTGAATAGGATTTTATGAAATTTATTTTAATCATTAATAATAATGGTATATGTATATATATACAGAATAAATATGAAAAATACAACAACAACAAAAAATGTTCAACAGAATAAAATGTAGACAGTTGATATATGATATTACATACAGCAAAGAGAGGTTTTTATCAAACGTTTGAAAACATATACGTTAATAAACTTATAAGGAATACAACATTTATAGTTAAATAGTCAAGTCATACTAAATTACACATATCATTTAAACAATTTCGATTATACTCACTATGATTCTCTAATATCGAAATATTAATAAGGGGTATGATTAGTGTTATAAATCCTACTATGAGAATATTCAAGAGTTGGTGATAGCATCGACTAACATAAAAAGTTTGTAAATGTATTTTAAAATACCAAATTTACATCACTGATATAAACACCGCTAGATTTTCTTTTGTGGCTATTTACTAATAATGTACAATTTTTTTGTAATGTTACTGGCCAAACTGTATCCTTCATTGTAGATAGCTGATGTCGTAATTGTTCATTGCAATAGATGACATTCGGAACTCCCTCATTATTGATTAGGAGTCTAGGATATTGCAGAGGCGAAGTAGTAGCATAAATGTTGAGAATATCATAATAGCCTCGATTGAGTTTCCTCAGCTTTATCATTTTATACTAATGGATCAATTGCATTTTCAATGGATGGATAGTTGATTGAGAGCGATTTAGTAAATTAATATTTCCATCTCTTGATGTTAAATCGGTTATTTCTATAATGAATAAATTTTTATTTTTCATGATAGATAGTGAAGGTGAATTTGGTGGCATCAATAATGACTTGCTTTGAGTGTATAAAGGTGACAGTCTGCTATGAACATCTTTGGATAAAAATGTTAATGGATCAGGTAGCTTTATATCGAGCTCATCTTCGAGGTGGAATTTGGCTGGGGTAATCGATTTTGTGTTAAACCTTTTGTTAGGAATGCATTGTTTTATATTGTTATGAATAGTAAAGCCGCATTTTTCTAAATAGTCTTGCCTCATTTCAGGGATAGATTTGAAAGCACCGTTTTTATCGGTGACATATGTGACGTCTTCTTGCTCTGTTATCATTTTTTTTCTATAACGAGCTCCTGTTACTTCCACCCACTCATCTGTAGGCCTTCTCGAGATAGATGATATTGTAATTATATCGATTGGAAGTGTACTCGAAAGGGAAAATCGTGCAATAGCTTGCCATCCGCGTACTGACCAGTTCTTCATTGTGAAACCGACAAGATTTCTTGTAATCTTATTATAACCATATATTATAATAGCCAGACCTATCTGATTATCGCTCGACTTATAGGACTCATCAACCACAATCAGAGTATTTTTAAAACTGTTTGCAAATGATTTCCACATGGTGGCGTGAGAAGTGCTCCAACTCAAATGTAAGGGTATGGAATTAAGGAATCTATCCAATTGCGATTTCAAATATTCCATTGTTGCAATTGATCCGCCATGACAGGGTACACTTATCTCCAATCACGGTTTCGTAACCATTATCGATTTCCTAAATCTTCTCTAACTTTACAAGATTGTAGCATCTGTGGGAATTTGAGATAGATCTTCTGACGATTTCCCGAAATAGAATTCTTGGCTATAAAACATGGCTATAGTGGCTATATTGCCGCTAGAATGCCTCATTTTCGATTGCATATAAGTTTTCTCTTTGGAAAATCCTACTTGAAGTTGATTAAATTCTATGAAATAATTGATAAGCTCATCAAGGTCAAAAGAGCCGGCGTAGTCTCGAGTTATTTCTATTTCATATCTATCAAATTCAGCACCTTTTATAGTTTCTACAAAAGATAATACACAATCATGGTTTTCATCTGGACAGGCATATTTCCATGCATACGTCTTCTCTCCAGATGAAGTACAACAGTGGAAGGATGATTTTTATTCGTTAATCCGGAAGCTTCAGCTTTACATCTTAGTTGTTTTGAAGCTAAGGAAATAAATACACCAGGACCATCCTCAATTTTCTTTGAAGAGGGGTATTTTTGAATCATCACAGAATCAATAAAATAGTTGCTGACTGGAATAAAACCGCAACTGTCTCTTGTCCCATATTTATTGAAGTTGACTTTTCCTATTTCATTGAGTGAATTATATCGAGCTATAATCGAGCCTTAAGCTGATTTATACGTTTTGTTCCTGTTTTAAGGTGAGAGACTGGGATCTGGTGACAGCGTAGCATTTCTAAAGATATAAGTTGTTGAAAATGCTGAAATTTAGAAATATATTTTACTGTGTAAGGATAATTATTGTTTATAAATCTGCTTATGAGACGTGGATTACTTACAGTTTAAGTCTGCAGTGGGGAAAAGACAACCGTTTCCAAGCTTAGAAAAATAAATTATGAGGAATTTGATCTGTGGCATGGAGGAGAGAGACAACCGTTTCTTAGCGTATCAAAATAAATTATGAGCAATCTGGCTTACTGATTACCTTATATACATACTTTTCTAATCGATATAACGCTGTAGTAATACAGAGCATTGATTGGATAACTTTAAAACGTGGGAGGTTTTTCTTGGTTTTATAAAATTTCTACAGGGGTGTATGTGCTCTACACATGGGTGCATGCTCTCTGCACAGTGTTATAAGCCCTCTACACATTGGTGCATTCATCGCGTTTATTAATTTAAGAAGATTTTCCGGAAAGTGAAAAGATGAAATTATAAAAACAACATTTAATGAAAGGGTAAGGTGAGACATTTAATACTCAAATGAGGAATGACTGTAATGCATAGGAGGATTTTATCAGAATACTTAGTTGACTAACAAGGTTGAAACATGGAATTTCATGCTCAAACCAAATTTTTTAATTGTAATATCATATTCTTAATATTTATTAAAGCAACATATATGGTATTCATTGCGTTTAACTATGTAAATTTAAATTCTCCGTCAAAATTTTTAATTCCTGAAGATATTTAAGACGTATGCCATATTCTATCTGAATTAATATCTAGGAGTAATTTGAATTTGAATTAACCAGACTACTATTAGGCGAGAATAGTGTTATAGCTCTACACATGGGTGCATGCTCTCTACACATAGGTGCATGCTCTCTACACATGGATGCATGCTCTCAACAGTATTATGATAAATAAGGAGGTGTGTGAGTTTATTTTTTCATTCCCATTTTTTTCGATCTCCAGAACGGTCGTGTGTATATCTCTCTCCTGATGGCTATTTCATTTCAAGTCTCTCGTAACTTTTGGCAAGTTCTCTCACAAGTCGTCACTCAAGTCAAGGTCTCTCACTCAAGTCAAGTACTGGTCATCACTCGTTGAAAGGTCTCTCAAAATTATTCAATTCCCTATCTCTGTCGACTCACAATGGAGGCTGCATCAGATTTTATTGTCGAGGCTACATTTCAGCCTAAGAAACCGGCTTTAATACTAGCAAGACTGTAACCGATTTCATTAATTTAAATGACTAATAATACTATATAACATATGGGAAATTTTCTTTTTCTTTTGGGATCATGTGATTTTTTAGAAAATTCTTTATTTTTGCGTGAAAAATCTGATCTTATTTTACACTTTCGTAAAGGATCATAAACGATTATCTAAACTAATAAACATTTTTATCAACTATATATTCGTCTTATTATGCTATATATTTAATATTCTACAGTTATATTATTGTTATTAAAACTTAAAGAATACTTTTTTGTATATCTTTTAATAGAAAGTTTATTTATTAGGAAATAAACATATTATTTCTAAACAATTTTTACATTTTCTTAGTCTTTATATTAAGAATTAAAAACAACAACTGTTTAATAAGTGGAAAAAAGATGAAAGAATTCATAGTATATTATCCTACAATTTCACAGGACATAAATGCTTGTAATATTATAAAAAAACATTAGGATAAATACGTAATTTTAGGCGCCCATAAAAAGTTATACGCTATGAAAATAAAACCCACTCACGGCCTCAATGCCACTGACTCGCACATACGAGAAAAGATAAATTACAAAAACTCCATTTCACTCGAAGAAAACATTTAAATCAACCTTTATAACAAATTCCATTTAACTTGGAGAAAAATAAAACACTGTTGTGCACAACTCTAATAAAATATAAAAAGTCCATTTCTCATGGAGAAAAAACCTTTGTGAATAATATACAACTCTTTATGTCAAAATATTTGCAGTTTAGAGAGATAGAGAAAAAACTCCAATTTAAATTGAGAAAAAGATATTAAAATTATGTAAGTCTAGGCCTCTTTGCCTCCGGTTCAAAAATGCGAGGAAGAATGATATGCCTTTTCCTCGCAAGTCTCTCACTCGGTCCATTAAGAAGATGATTAGCATAGGGCAGGCTATTATTGAAAGACAGCCATGCCCTCTTATCCTCAAAGAAAGAAAGAGTTTTCTTTGAGTATGTAAAGTTCTCCACTTGATGGTTCTTCGACCCAATACGCCGTTGTGTGTGCGAAAAGGTGGTCTGCTCCTGAAAGGCGTTCTTGTAATTTTCATGAGTAATCTCCATGTTGGGCGTAGCCCGTCGTATTCCCTTGTCTAGCTTTAATTCCTTGCCGTCAATGGCCAACATGAAGTAGCACTTCGGCCGGAGCAGAATCCACTCGCGAAACGGTTTCCCGGCAGTCTCTTCTTTGATGCATCCTAGACGTTCCTTGCATGCGTTGAAGAAGTTTGGATGTATGGACGGATAGTTGGAGGTGTCCAGCACTTCGTCCCTCCTAAGCATGGGGATGAGATCCCTCCCGACGTTGATTCCAGTTGTCTTCAGAAAGAAAGAGGTGGTGTCGCCGCCCATGATGTCGATGGAACCACCGAGCTGACTGGCGCAGCTTGTACATAATGAGCTTGGAGAGATCGAGGACGGCTTGTCCGATATGGATGGGTTTGTTCAACATATCTGTCGACATATTCGTTTCCCACATATAACTTTTTGAACCCTTCGTGAATTTTTTGATACCATCTTATAGAATATCTAACGCAGATTCAGAATATCTAATTTTTTTTCGTATCGGACTGGTGATTCTCAAACTGCCTACATTTTTGTGTTTTTTACCTACTAACAACTCAAAGCTGCAAACCGTATCAACTAATCGACTTATGTTAACATCGATTCTACTAACTACACGGCAAGCATACATATCTGCACCTCTCACAGCTAGCAGGATTATATCAAACACGCAGACACACTATCAATCGATGTTCCAAGAAACATAGTGCAGCCCCCATTACTACCTAAACTCGCCAAGAGATTATTAACCTACGTCATACATGGACTAGACTTCCTATCCTTCATCGATCAATAAAACACAGTGAAACTATAAATAGCATAGAATACCAACACTACGCGAAAATCCAAATTAACAATTTAAGGAAGGATTTTCATAAACAATATCAACAGCTACAAAATGTGCAAATTCTTAGATCCCCTGGAGACGGACATTGTTTTCTACATAGTGTAAAGCACTGTTTAAACTCTCTCGGATGGTCCACTGACCTTCAAGAACTTATTACCCTACTACAATCTGAATTTTTTACTAAGCTTGATTGATACTTTATGTTCTGCCCAAGAGAAGATCTATCCAATCAGCTCAATTTATAGACAAATAATAAGGTTTACAACACCGCGCTAGGTGACCTGGTGCCGCTCATTATGGCGAACAGTCTACACAGAACCATCAGAATATACTCAGGGAACTTAAACGCGTATATAGATATAGTACCAGACGCCGACCACAATAAATCACATCCAATACAAGTGATCCTCAGAAACGAACATTACAACGCAGTGGATATTACTCAGATGGAGACCCTAGACCCAACCGAAACTAACATGTCCCCAATATCACAACCTACTCTCAAAAAACGACGACGAAAACGTGGTTGCAGGGCAGGATGGAAAGTGAGACTTCTAAAAAGTATCCCAGCGCGTACTTCACCAGCCTTAATCTTGAACAAACACATACAAACAGGCCATGATCAACAACGCCTTTTTTACAATGAACCGAAAAAACGCGAAGTGCTAATATACAAACGTCAGGATCTTAACCAGAATAGCATCCAACACAGACAACCTATTCAACGACGTCAAATAAAAAATACAACCTATAATCCTATCAATCACACTAAATGGACTTCATAAAATAAGCATGTTACTCCGGCACACATCCCACCTAAAAACTGCCTGTACATCGCACATCTAAATATTCAATCCCTGCCAAGCAGCTACGAACAGCTCAAATTTATGCTTCTGGATAAAAGCTATCCATACCACATACTATGCCTGAGCGAAACATGGCTAAATGACACACATCTAAATGCTGATCTCACCACCCCTGGATACGACCTTATAAGAAATGATCGGCCATGTACATTCAGAAAAACTTAAAACCTACCCTCATTCCCGACTTAACTACACAGTCTGAAGGAATAACCTTTGAACAGTTATGGGTAGAAATACACCTTCGACAAAACAAAGCGCTCTACATCTCCTGCTGCCCCCCTTTTAGTCCAATCATAGAATGCATCTCGAAACTGGGAGATACTGTAGATTTCCTTAACAGTCACAACAAAAAGTTTATCATAACGGGTGATTTTCACATTAACCTATGCCCCAAACAGACAAATTATCATAAAAACGCTAACCTGTTCTCAACCATTTCAAGCTCTCTTATCGACCTTATCCTTACTGACAAAACAGAATGCTCAATCCCTCAGTGCGGTTCCGTCGTCTCTGATCTATCAGACCACAACCTTATCTACGCAACCTGTTCCTTCTATGTAAGTAAACCCCGAGCCACTTTTATACAAGCTCGCTCTTTAAAAAATTATGACCCAGCAATCCTTTGCGCTGACATAGAATGCCAAGACTGGTCTCCTCTAAGACTACTCATTTCCGAAAAAGACCTCGATGGATCCATTACCGAATTCTCAAATAAATTTTCCACTACGATAGACCACCATGCGCCCCTTAAATATTTCAGAACGAAACACAAACCAGCACCTTGGATCACCGAAGAAATCAAAGCATGGCAATACGACAAAAAGAGAAGGAAAAAACAAGCCATCTATTCAGGAAATGCAGGAGACTGGGACGACTATAAAAACATCAAAGCTTTCGCACAACATCTGTTCAGAACGTCCAAGGATACTTACTTCAAAAATAAACTCATTGAAGCGGAAAAAAATACGGCTAAAATATGGAAAACTCTTCGCTCAATTATACCATCTAAAGAAAAAGCATCAGAAAATTATATTGATCTTAGAAACAAAGCAGATGAACTTAACA
>JAUZNC010059156.1:0-10448 GCA_034780395.1 Vannuccia rotundouncinata
TCACGATATATTCGACGTAAAATTATGGGTCAGTTTTGTAATGATCACATCTACGGTCCCGAAGGAATCATTGTTTCATGGGATATTGTTCCTGGTCCTGTTCAGCGTGCTAAAGTAGAAGAGTTTGTGCTACAGCGGCTTGTTGATCTTTGGAAAATTGATTACCATGAGAAAGAGAGGATTGAAACTATTCTAAAAGTCAGAAGCGAGACATTCACAGATATTAGACGTCCACATACAACTATTTCAATGAAAAAATCGGGTAATCATATTTAGACATGTTTCTTATATTATATAATAGTCAATTCAGTAATACTTATACATTTGGTTGTCACACATTTTCACTCGCTCCATTTTTGAGCCAAAATTGATATTGTTAGCTTATCTAGACAATTTCGATGAGCTGAATTCAAAAAAGTTAGATGTCATTTTTCAACAGCATCTTTATACTTTAGTTTCTATTTCAAAATGGCGCTATGTTTGCCTAATTCAATAAAAATATATATTTAACCAATTCTAGTTACCGTAATTGTGAATGCTTTTCATTACAATACAAAGATGTTATTCGTGAAACTTAATTATCAATATATTTTGATATACAAACATATTGAACCAAAGCTATGACATCATAATTCAAAATGGCGACCAAATTATTGTTTTACATATAACTCCTAAACTGCACTTATGTCGCATATCGTTGTACTTCACCTTCTTGAATGTAATGCAAAAAGAATCAGCCCAATCGATCAAAGATTAATCCTAGAGAATAAAAAGAATGATCAAACTTCTAGAAAGTGGTACAAGTATTATAATTTGTCTTATATTATACAAAAAATTGTTTTAATAATATACCCTTCTAAATGAATCGTATTGATTATATAAAATTCTCTATGAATATTAAATATATATACAAATATTTATATCTACCAATTTTTTTGTCGAACCCTATAACTCGAAAACTAAAAAACATTTTATATTTCAATATGCCTTAAAATATTGCTTTTCCCTATTGCAATCAAATCTACTCGAAAATAGAATTTTAAAAATATATACCTATGTCGCAATGGTATCCGAATTCCAATCTAGGAATTGTTCAAATTTGAGACACTATAGAAGCTGAAAAATTGCACCAACTCTAGGAGCACTGAAACCACACTACACATTCAGAGGGCTTATCTTATATTAAGAAATTGAAAAGCCTATCCAAACATTCGTAATCTAACATGGTGTAAAATATCAACTATAGGATATATAATATACTATATGCAACCAAACATTTTATTCTAAATATATCTATATATAAAATAAATGCAGTGTATTTTTTTAATTTGCAAACCAAATTATTTTGCCAAAAATCGATCAAAATTACAAGTATAATTTTTGTCATTCTATTAGTCATATATATTATGATCATAGTTATATTGATATATGATTTATACTAATTATACTACTTTAGAGTAGTTTTCATCATTGTTTTTATTTTACAACATTTAATCTGTGATCGTTTGGCCTGAACCTTTACATTACCTTCAAATAGAATAAATACAATTTTATTTAAAGCATATTTATATTTCAAATATTTTTAGTTTTCGAGTTATGAGATAACTTATAATATTTGTATCACTTTTGGTACTACTATTTCGATTAGATTTTGATAATTTTTTTTATTCTACATGATTTAATATTTGATTGATTGGCCTGATTCTTTTGTGTTACATTCAAGAAGGGGAAATACAACTTTTTCAAAGACATTTTACTATGCGAAATATGTTTAGTTTATGACTTATACGTAAAATAATAATTTGGTCACCATTTTGAATTATGACGTCATAGCTGTGGTTCAATATGTTTGTATATAAAAATACATAATAATAATTGTATATTAATGAAAAACATTCAGAATTACGGAAACTATAATTGGTTGTACATATTTTTATTGGAAAATCAGAGAAAAATAGCGGTCATTATAAAACGGAAACTAAAGTATTAAGATGCAGTTAAAAAGCGGGCACCTTACTTTTTTGAATTCAGCACATAGAAATTGTCTAGATAATCCAATAAAATATTTTTTTGGCACAAAAATCGAGCTGGATAACATAAAAATTATACTATAATTTGTGGTAGTGTTTTTATTCTTAAAGATATCATTATTAAGTATCAATAATATAAAATATAGTTTTCGATACATCAATAAGAGTGCAGGTAATATAAGAAATATATAAAGATAAAAACGGATCAAATATTGATTGTGTTTTACTTCTATGATTTAATTAGAAATTTGTCTTAATTAATAAAAAATAAAAACATACAATTTTTAGTAATAACTGAAGAATAAAATTATATTTGCGTGATTATTTTAATTTAAAATATTAGTTTAAACAAATTGGAGATATAATTTATAAATGATCAAAGCAATAATAATATTATTTCTTCTATTTAATGTTAAGACGTATTTTTTTCTGTTTAAATTAATTTATTATTATTAATTAAGACATCATTTTTCAATAATAAAAATATCGAATAAGATTTTTACTGTGTCACATATATTTGAATATTTAGATAACACATTTATTTTTTTTATAAATTTAACATTTTTGGCATTGTCGTACGGAAATCATACAAACCATTTCTGGTTGATAAATATTATGTTTATTGTTATGTTATCTGTTATTCTATATATTTGATTAATAACTGTATGTTGAGACTATAAAAAATAATTCAAAATATGCGTTCCTAGTTTAGCCACTTTTAGATAAATTATACATTATTATACATATTTTATTGTATTTATATTTATAATGTTATAGAAATTATGCACCATATCATTAAATTTTATCTATTTTTTGAAATTTATATAATTAATTAATTAGTTATTAATCAACCTCCCAATTTTATTAAATTTGTGACAAAATTCATTTATATTAAAACTCTAGTTTAAAATGAATTTTTTTAATGCGCACGTATATTGGTATACATGTTTTTGATACTGTGTTTTAATTCTTATTTAGAACAAAGAAAAGACTTTTATTTTAACAAAAATTATAGCTATCTATATTTGGATACAAAAATTTAATTTCAGATGATTCCGAAGACAATATTTTATCCAATTCAAGTGTAAAGGGCAAACTACTGTCATCGTAAGTTTGTAGTTTCTCCTCTATTTTAAAATAAGTAATTTGTAAAAATATGTAATATGTTTAAATGTAACTGAACCAATAATATGTATTATAGAATACTTTGAAAGACACATTAAAACACATCAGTATAGGAGAAATAAATAAATAAAAACTGTAAACTTATTTAATGAAAATACTGTGAAATGTAGAGATTACTTTGAATCACTTTGAATTATTTTGATTACTTCTAAATCACACTGAAAATGGTGGTATTTAATGTTAAATATAGTAAACCTTCAGGTTGAATGTAGAGAGCCTATAAGGTGGATTTATTGTGCATTAAAGGTAGATACATATTGTGTATTGGGTGCTTATATGGTGTATGTAGGATGCATTAAGGGTAGATATAGGGTGCTTATATGGTGTATGTAGGATGCATTAAGGGTAGATATAGGGTGCTTATATGGTGTATATGTGTTATGCCTTTGGAGTGGATTTAGGTGTCTTTAGGGTGCAGGATAAAAGGTGTTAAATATTTCAATGTTACCATAGGCTTGGATAATTTATATATTGATATAATCGTTTCTATAATCTATATTAACATCTCTATGATATTAGTCGCTGACAACTAAATCGCTGATATCAAAGCTGACAACTATACTAGAAATTTGTTATAGTAAGAAACCAGTGTAAATCTGAAGTAGGTTCCTTCTGATATCCTTCGTAAATTCAAATTTCGTACTATCACATTTTTCACCATTTTGAGTGAAACTATAACTGTGTTGAACATTTTTTGTAATTTAAATTTAAATTCAAATAAATAATGTATATTTTAATTGGGTAATAAACCAGTGTAAACCCAGTTCACATCAGTGTGGGAACAGGAGCAGCTAAACATTTTTTTGTAATGACAGTCATAAATCTTAAAATTATTATAATGTTAATAATTTAAATTATTTAAAATTATTTTTCTAGACTATTTAAATTTCAACATATAAAAATTGAACATCTTAAAACTGTTAGGTTCTTATAACATTTACAATTTAATCATTATATGGGATTTGTTATGACAACTTTAAGCAAATGTTATTATAGACACATATAACGAAAATTTATATTGAAAATTTCATCAACAGCAGTTCACATTTACTTAATGGTATATCATTGAAGTAATAAAACAATTATTTTTTTACAAATTTAGGGGGTAAAATCGATTGAAATAAATGACTATCTTTCTGTATCTTTATTAGGATTATTTTATATAACATTACCTACTAAGCAAATCTATGAAACTACTTACTTTATAAGAATACCTATTTTAATTAGGTAAATTCATTTTTTATAGATTAAATTGTGTTTCAAATATGTATGTGAAATATGTTCAAATCATTAAATAATACGCCTTTTAATAAAATAGAACAATTTAACAATTTTATATTTTCAGAAACTGGTGGTCACAAAGTGAAACATTATGCTGCAATATTTCTGTCAAAAGGAGATGGATAGCAATGTTTTTTGCTATAGTATTTATTATTGCAATAAAATTGATTGGACATGATGCAGATTTTTCAAAGGACACAAGAGCAAACTTTCAAAGCGTTACAGAAACACCTTTTCGTAAATCAAATGAAACAATGAGAAAAGCAATGGAGACAAAACCTGAATTTTCAAAGTTTTCAAATGAAACTTTACCGGAGCATGTACTTCGCAGACTGGCTTAGTAAATGACTTAGTTGCTGCACATTATAAGTTTAATTAAGAACTAATAGAACTGCTTAAACTTTAGGGTTTGAAAAATTGAAGCAATTTTCATGTATTGTTATTTTTATTTCTAAAGTTGTATTTTTCTAAAAAAAATAGTTCTTCATTATGGTTTAATATTATTATGTTAATAATCCATATATTGTTGTTATTTAAAAGTTTTTTAACCTTATCTATTGTTAGGTGAAGTTTTTTTACAACTTTTCACAACAAAAAAATATATTTATACTTGTAATATTATTACTATTCTAATATCACATTTTAAATATCTAAATAGGTATATACAATTTAATTCATTTCAATATTAAATAATTTTACATTGCTTTTCTTTCATTGTCCTAAAGTAAAACAGCCGAATTAAGAATTCCAAGGAATATAATATATTCTAGTTTGTTATAATGTGTTGAATATAAAATTGACTATACTCATTTTTATTTATTTTGAAAAACAGAAAATTTGTAATTATCATATGTAACACTCAAACAGGCTCATACAGTCAGAACACAAAATGAAATACAATTAACGTCAACGTATATAAACATTAGTACAATATTTTTCAAAATGGAATTTTTAATCACTCAAAATGTCTTCAATTTTTCATTTTTAGGCTAAATCGTCCGTCATTTGCAGTCATCTAGTTACATTTAAAAAATATATAATTCACTAAAAAATATAACTTTCCAAACAAATAGAAAATGTACCTAAATAATCATTTAATTGTTTTTAATAATATTAAATTGCATTAAATGTTTTAATGAAATCAAAGAGTAGTATAATATAGTGACTTCTAGTTTAATTTTTTCTTTCGTTGGCCTAGAGGTCACTATGTCTTACTACTTCATATATGAAAGAAAAATAATTATTTTAATTGTATAATTTAAAATATTAAAAAAACTATTATTATAAACACTCCTAATTCAAAACTTGATTTTAAAAATATATTGTAATTAATATCTGTGAGTATTGCCTTGCTAACAATCCTCAAATCTAAAACATGAACTTGTATAAAAATCTTTCACATATCTTTTACTTCGCAGAAAACACAAAGTTTAATTGCTTCAAATTAGTTTTGTAGGGTGAATTTATAATATGTTTCAAAATTAAAAGATTCGTATATCTTGGAAACAATATGATCTTGAAATCAGTTTGATATCAGATATTTTCAATTGTATAAATAAATCTCGACCAACATCTATTTTGAAATGAATTAATGTTATATATTGTTTTAGTATTTTAAAATAAATATTTTACTGTTTAGTATTATATTCTATTAAGTTTGATTTTTACACAATTAAAAGCAACATATAAAATATTATACTCATTACATATAATTCTTGATACAATATTATACTCGTATAGAACGTCATTTACAAAATTTATATAACTTAATAATTTTTACAAATAATAATACAATATAAATTATAATTATAATTAAATAATTTGTACGCTCTAAATGTTTTTAGGGTCAGAAAAGACTAAAATAAATACAGTTTTGAGTCAAACAGTTTATTTCTCTATTTCTAAACCCATAGCCATTGGGGTTCGTACCGTTCGAAAGAAACTGTAGAATAATAACACTAAGTGCATAATAAAGACGTTTCAATTCGTATTATGTGTAACCTGTAAAATCGATGCACCTAGTTTTCTTAACCCATCGGTGGAGTACTACGCTGACGATTCGGTCCTCATTTCATCAAACCCAAATGATCTCCAAGAACTGATCGATCGTGTTAAGATCGCCTCCACATCAAAAAGACCAACGCCATTATCATCGATACTCAAAGACCACAAGATGCAGCCCCAAACCCATTCGACAACCAATCAATAGAGATCATTACATGAGTGGTGGCAACAGCATAGAAATCCAACGTTTAAATCTTATATCGCCTGATCGTCGAAAATAGTCCTTTAAAATTGCTGGAAATCAACAACGCCCTCCTCCTTTCAATTGCAACCTACGCCGCAGTGACACTTGGATAATCAATCAAGACATCAGTGTTCGGACTTTTAAGTATAGCCGAATACTTAATTAGGGTAAGAATAAGGATAGTATATTTATCTTTTTCTGAGTAGAAGATCTCCCAGATAATTTTTAAAAAGGGAAACAATAAAAATATCAATGGTATGTAGCGTAAGGTAATGTAACAAAGGATAATTACAGACGAGAGTTCAAAGCGTTGGTTGTACTGCCGAATACTTAAAAAATCTTTGCGAAAACCAATTACACAATTAATAAATCCTTTTCACGCAGACAATTAACAACCCTCTCCGACTTCTCAATCGCTTCCGTATTTTCTTTGGTACTTTGGACACATCACCAGACGACCCAGAGACAAGTTGAAAAACCTCTTCCTTGAAGGTTGTGATCCAAGCAGAGGGGGGTGGACGACCACGACACGTTTCATTGACTCTACATTGCTTTAACGGGAATGCGTGTGGTGGAAAACGATAGCTCACAAGAGGTCGAGTCTTACGTGACAAACGATACAGAAGAAGAGAGCGTTTAAAATAATGATCGGGAATCTATGACGATTCTCAACAATGGCTTAAGTATCATTTCAAAATACATATTATTATATCGGGAACAAGAATTATTATTTTTTCTTTCTATTTTCCTGTTTTGAAGTTGAGAAACACCTGTCTATTGTTAAATTATATGTGACATAAATGTCTTAGACAATAAGCCATTTGGACTATGTAATGAGGCACTGGGATGAAAACCCTGAATACAGTGCCAACAAGCTGAATAAAGTATTAAAAAAAATATATGCTCATTCAATTATCTACTATTATATACTGCTATTATAGCGATTAATTCTAATTCACACAAAATATTGGAATAAAAAACAACAAAAAATCAAAAATATTTCATTAAGTGAAAATAAAAAGTAAATCAACAGTATTATATAATGTTACAATAAAATACTTCCCGAATTACTGTTACTAAAAAATAAAGTATTTAGAATACTTCACACGGAACATGTTATTTTGTGAACACATAGTTTGATTAAATATAATAACGATTGTAATTTTAGCTATTGTAAGCATGAATTCCAGCTTTCTTTATTGATTTGATTTAAAATATTTCACAACAGTAACAATTATTACAATAACAAGGGAGACAATGCAATAAAAATGAATTGAGTATTTTTAGAAAATATATGCTCATTTAATTATACTACTGCAAGTAATCTTCTGTTAATTATCGCAATTATTTCTTATAGTTCATTCCAAAAGGTGGAATACAAAACAACAACGAATCAATGCTTAAACATAACAGAATATTTTAATTTTATTAAAACAAAATGAAAAATTCATAAAATATTAATTATTCTTAAAAACAAATGAATTACTGTTACCATAAAAAAGAAATTGTTTAAAAACTCTGTACACGAACTTGTCATTTTGTGAATTTAGAAATGTTATAACTTATAAAACAAACTTGTTTGGTTTAATGATAATAACGGATGTTTTAGACTGAGTTATTTCGGATGTTTGGTCCATGAGCATGAATTCTAGATCGATTTGATCTAGGTCACAACACCAACAAAAGAATGATTCCTACAACAATACAAATTACATACACAAAAACTGCCACAATTATCCACCGTATGACAGACATATTGCAGCACACTATTCGAGAGTGTCTGTTTCTGAAAGAAAAGAAAATTAAAAAATTATTTTAGATACAATAATTATATTTTAGATATTAGTGAATCTTTAAATTCCCAAACAATGCTTATTATATAGTTGGTTATATAAAAAATTAAAATCTCATGACAATTATCATTTCCAAAAAAACTTAAATTGTTAAATTATTTTTTCATTTGAAGAACATAACTTTAAATGTTTACAAATCTTTTTGTTTGTAGCAAATAAAAAGTACTATTAATTTGATACAATATTCATAAAACTTGCGATTTGTAATCATTTTTGTAAGGTTTATAATAATTATATAATCATTAATCATAAATTTTACAACGGAATCGTCCTTTGAATTTACCAATTGATTCATTTTAAACTTTACTGTATATTTTGTTTTAGCTTTTGATTTTATACTGAGATTATTTTATTTTGTTTTTGTTGCAGTTTACATTTATTTAACCCAGTTATACGCCCGTTGGCATATAAATATGTCACTATATATTATTACTTGACTGTATTATATTAATATTTGATATTTTCTAACCTTATTGACTATGATTTGTTAAAATTATATATTTTGTTTTAAAATTGTCATTTTCGGAATTTAAATTTATTTTTGTGTTACACAATTCAAAACAAATATATATGTACTCATATTTTTTACTTTGCTTGGGCATTAACTTTGGGCATAAATTATTTTAGTTTATTCAAGGATTATACAGTGAGACTGTTATCAATGCATAGGGTGTCCCATAAAAAACGGCGTTTTTTCCTAAAATACAAAATTTATGGCTAACAGTTATTTATCGATATAAAAATGATTATGACAATAAAATATGTACAAAAAGTCACACATAGACACCATTATTGTCAATAATACATGCAGGTGATCTTTCAGCTTTCGAAAAGCATTTTGCATCATTTGTTTGTATAAAAGTTGGTAATTGTTGTTGTAAAAATAAGTCAACATCGTCTGTATCAGCAAAATTTAGTCGATCTCTGAGAGACTCCAAGCGCGGAAAAATAAACTTATCACAAAAGTTCATTCATATCTGGGGAATATGGAGATTGTTTTATTAACCTTATATTTGACTGTTCAATGTAATCATGTGTGGCCCTGCAGGTATGGGATTTGGGACGTGCACCAGACGCATGTTTTCATCCAAAATATAGGGTGGGTATGACGTTTGTGAAAGGGCGAACTTATCCCTGAGAAATTGGACATACATTTCAGAATTGACCGTGTCCTCGTAGCTAAACAGCGACAATTGTATATGAAGTAAATAATAAATTTTGTATTTTGGTAAAAAAACGCCGTTTTTTATGGGACACCCTATATACAGATGTTTTCAAACATGTTGATTACAAGTTAAATCAATCTTTATTTGGAAATTCATTTTTTTGTTGTTGATTTATTTAGTTTACAAAAACAGAAACCATTTTATGATTTCATTAGGTCATTTCTAGGTCATTTGTTTAATGTCCTATATAATATCGAAATGGATTGCAAGTATACAATTATTTTATTATTATAATCACACACTAAATATATTAAGATTTGTTGTCAATTGCTCGAAAACATGAAGAACTAAACTGAGAAAACTCATTTCAAAATCTATCTTAACTCTAAATGGGCTTTTTATTTAGATTAACAAATTCTTTTTGCTATAATTAATTGTCATATAATTTCTGCATGAACAATTTTTATTTCTAAAATATGTAAAAAAATTAAAACTTACGGTGCCAATAAATGATGATGCTCTTCACTTGAATAATCTGACATATCTCCCTCTGAATTATCTGTAATCAAAATTGTATTAAAATATTTTTGTAATCAATAAATATAACAATAATTCTTTATCAGATTTTAAAATTAAAACAAATTCTGATTTCTTACGGTTTGCATTCATTGAAATAATCGAATGT
>JAUZNC010059157.1:0-10444 GCA_034780395.1 Vannuccia rotundouncinata
TGCTTCACATTATTATAATTCTAAAATTAATCAAAGCTGTTATAAATAGATAAATTAGATATAAATAAAATATGTTATAAGACTAAATTTATATTGTCATAAGTTTTTATTCATTAAACCAACATTTTAGAAAATAATCTGTTTTTTTCTTATCAGTATTCAATAATCACACAGCTTGACTTAATATAATTAATAAAATATTATGTAATCTATTGGAATTTTTAATTGATATATGTGAATTAAATATGTACATCTAATTTGATCATTTTAAATAAACAGATTTCTCGACGTTTTTTCACAGAATGCTTTAATTATTTTTTTGCAATGAAACCAAATTATGTTATGAAACATTTGTTGATAATGCATATAATATAGACTATTTAATTAGATTTATTAAATACAAATGATAACAACTTTTTCATAATAAAATAAGTATATAATTAACGTACCATATAATATTTATAATTAAAATGCTAAATAATATAAAATTGTTTTTTGAAATCACAATGATCACTAAATGATTGTCCTCTGTCATCTCGAAGTTCTTCAACAAGTTTGCCTAATTCTTCATAATTTTGCAGCGTCATTAGGCCATGCAGTATTTAGGATATTGTGTATTGCTGTTGCATTCATGTCGTTTCTCCTAAGAGTCTCAATAAGAAATATAATTTTACTGTTTTCAAACTCCATATCAGCTAATAACCATATACTTATGGCGGACCAAGTGGTTCAAACGTGTTTACGCAATAAAACTAATGATTTTTCATCGAATTATAAACTAACAACGCTAATATATCTCTCAGCTTGCCGGCTAAATAATCGATACCGATAAATAATTACTTTAAGTTCGTATATAGTCTCTCTATGTATTGATTTTTTTATCGAAATATACCGATCGTGTCACTTTTATGTTGCGCTATTGCGGTAAACAATATTTTACGCAAATTTGAATACGCTCGGACAATTATTTTCAAATTTATTTAATTTTAAGAAAATGGAGCCTAAACCTACGCAATTATTTACGAAATTTCCTATAGATCTAATTGCTGTCTGCTCAACTTCTTGATCACAGTCAGCAGTTAGCCAAGAACCAATTTTCTTTTTAGCTTTCTGAAGCCATATGCTTAAATTATGAGAGTTTCAACGTCTTGCAATGGGATCAATCTATTTGTAATTCAGGAAGAAGAACATCGTTCAGTAATTTGAAATTATTTCAAAATGGCAAATTGTATTCACAATATAACTTGGATAATAAATAATAAATTGCGATCTATTTTCCGTGGATAGATGTTTAAAATTAGTTCCATTTCTTTGTAAAATAATTTAAAAAAAGTACGTTATTTATATCCTCTATAAAATTTAATCGTAGCGGAGTAGTTTCAAAATGGTCGCTTGACTGAAAAATTATTGATTGCAAAATTGTTATAGTTTATAATTACAATTTAGAGGTGGTCACTATGTATTCACTTATTTAAAATAAAAAATAATTGATAACAAACTACTTTTTCCATGGTCGCAAGATGATCTCAAATTGACTAATTTGTCACAAATTTGGCGCAAGAAAATTTAGAATGGTCGCAAAATTGACAAATTTAATAAATCTTTTTTTATGACTCAGAATGGTCACATTT
Organism: Vannuccia rotundouncinata; assembly: GCA_034780395.1. Lineage (NCBI taxonomy): Eukaryota > Metazoa > Platyhelminthes > Proseriata > Coelogynoporidae > Vannuccia > Vannuccia rotundouncinata. Next base: position 1,632 of record JAUZNC010059157.1, read on the forward strand.
ATTATTTATTGCAATTTAAGCCCTTAACGATATTTATATTAACACAAAATGCATTGCATTCTCAAAAATTATATTTATTCTGAACTACACTTTTTGAAAATTTTTTTTTATTAAATTAGTGTTTTTGTTTTTAGATTATTATTATTCAATTAATTAGTAAATGCAGTTTTAAGACTTATACATTAAAAAAACTAATGCGTAAATTCAATACCCATCCCAGTGGTAAAGGCTCGATTTAAGGCAGATTTATCAAAAGTGAAAAATATCGATTAAATGTATGTACCTAGGTATATAGTATATATTATGAACAGATATATTTATTTTATTCATTTTTTGGTCAAAATCTATAAAATTTATGCGGTGATAATAGTCGATTTAAGGCAGATAAATCTGCTTCGACAGATCTGCCTTTTCTCGACACTGGTTCTGCTTCGCTTAAATCGAAGTCGCCTAGATCTGCCTTAAACCGACCTTATATCGAACTATGTATTATAGAATCACTTATAATAAATTGTTGAAATATTTTATATCAACCTAATAAATGTTTGTGAATTTTCTGATAAAAATACATACCAAATAAATACATACAAATACCCCAACCTGCATAAAAATATCATTTTATTCAATCGCAATAAAAGAAGGTATTAGTTTTAAAAAGAGGTAAATTAAACTTAATTTAATATTACTTATGTAATAATCAGATTAACTATTAAAAAGTAATTCAATTGCTTTATGATCACTTAATTAATATACAAAGTTTTAATATTCTACTTCTGAAATTAAAATAGTAGTATATATATTTTCCTAATATATTATTTTTTTTTAAAGTGGGAATCGATTACTAAATTTTTCTAATGTATTATTTTTTGTATTTAAAATAAAAACTTGAAATATATAGTACCTACGAATCAAATTTGCGGTGGGGGTGGGGGTTGAGAGCGGATTACGTGTAAGAAGGAACCAAATTATATTAAAAACAAAGCTGTATTGAATGTGTAAAAATATTTAATACATAAAAATAAATAATAAAAAATACCAATCGTTTAAACGAAGAATTAATTACCTAAACTAATTATCTTAGAAAGTAAATTAGAAAAATTATTGTAATGTTACTCCAGAGCAGTGAGAAAAATAAATATAAATGCTCAAATACCGGTAAAGAGAATTTTACAAATTTTCAATATAGTAATGCTTATAAGAATGATAAACTGCAAAATAAAGCAAAGCAAAGTGTGATACACAGGAATTTGTTTACCTATCCATAAACTGTTACATGCAACGGTATGAATATTTATGTATTAAAACTATTACTATTTCTATGTTAAAGTTATATTTATATAATATATATGTTATACGTTAACATTTTGTACTCTTAATTATTTTAGATCCTTCTAAAAAGTCTGCACCTATTAATTAAGGGAACAATTATACTGTACTTAATCCGGCCGATTGCTAAACTGAAAACTCACATTTGAAACAGATCTGAACCAAATATTCAGTAGATAAATGATTTAATTTGAACAATAAACTTCCCATCAACTAATAACATCCTTTTTGATACCGAGACTCCATCAAAGTAAGGTAAATATATATTTTGATTAATTAGAAAACCGTCTAGACTTCTTACTTGTTGTTACTGAAATAGGCTGGAAAGCTTATATTAAACTTGTTTCGAAACACAGACCTACATCTTGTCTATTATCGGAGTAGAGAGAGCCACGTTCAATAACTTATGCGGGTACTTCTTATATTGTATAACTTCTTATACAATAGATGTCTGTGCCGGTACCTACTAAGCGTTTAAGAGAACTAAAAGTCAATAATTTCATTGAGCAAGTATATGGCCGCGTTCCAGAGAGCGTCATGAAATATCAATCTGACGACGGTTGCAATGAGGTCATCTCGTTAAGGGATTATAAAAACTTTTATATGATTGCCTAATTTGTCATAAATATATCGCTTAAAATATATGGACCACGTACGGAGCCGGGGACAGGGAACATTAGGGTATCTAGATTCTGTAAATTATATAATAAAAGTAAACCGTTCATAAGTAAATTTAATAAATATATAATATAACCTCTTAATATAAACCTATTTGGCAATATATATAACACCACATATTAACAGTAGTATACATATATCAGTATTTATTTAAATAGTTTATATTTAATCATAGATATAAGCGCTATCTTTGTTTTGTATGATTATTGTAGTTATTATAAAAAAGTATATATTATAGGTATAATAAAATCGAATTTTTATACCAGAAAGGTTAGTGTAACACGGTTATATTTAAAAACTGCATTATTTATGCGTAAAATTTTATATACTTGATAATATCTTTCTTTTTATAATCGTAAGTACTGTCAATTGCTTAAAAAACTAAATTATCCATGAAATACTATATAATATATTTGTTTACATATATAAACTAAATATATATTTAGTAACTATTATTAAATTCAATATTTGCTTAAATGTATTAATTAAATATATATCTGTACCTGGTAATGTTAAATTCAATAATTGTTTATATGTATCAATCAATTAAATATATATATTTGTTTAAGTTATTTTCAAATTATTTAACCAATCCCAACTCAGTATTTGCCATACACGCGATGCAATATATTTTAGTATAGAACTATTTTAGATGTCCAATCTAGTTCTATATATATATCTATGATTTTAATTCATTATCTAATTTTGAAAAATTGTAAATATTTATTTCTAAAATAACTAAAAAAGAACAATTATTTGAATAACCATCTTTTCATCCCGTCTATATTGTCATTTTATTATATTTTAAAAATATTAATTCTAATGAACTAATAAAGGCCTTGTTTTTTATTAACAAATTATTTGTACTATATGCATATTTGAACGACCTTTTTAATATATTTTACAAAATTTTAACTTGAATTACCACAGTCACCCAATAATCACTTCTTCACTTCAGACAAACTCCCATAATATAAAATAAAGCAAAGAGATTCATTAAATTTGGTAAAATTATATTTGGGCACGTCCTATACAACCAATACAATATGTATTGTGTGTTGTGAAACTTTCCAAATATATTGTTTATTGTTACTTTACTGTTTTGGGAATAAATTGTATAACATATTACAAAGAGTTACAATGGTACAATTTATCTTTGGTAATTCTGATTGTTATAAAATAATATATTATATATAATAAACAAATAAATACATAAGTATCCATTTTAATTATTCATCATACGTTAACTTTTCTTTCTCAAATTTTAGAAACCAAAAAAATTAGACTCAAAATAATCAGATCAATATTTCAAATTAGTTGTGAAAAAATTAATAACTTTGTTAGTCAATATACTAATTAAAATATAATTTTAGGCAGCCTATGATAATAATTCTATGCATTTATAAACGAGAGATTGGCACCCCTGGAAGAAGAATGTTGGCAAAGAAAGTCTGCACCTGTCCCCAGAAGTCCACTTGTGCTAAATGGTGATCCTTCACCCGACCGCCGTAGTACATAAGAGTTTTTATACTATTAACGAAGGCGACATCGCATTGAGGAGTGAATGGCGGCTCCAGCAGGTGTCCCGCGCCAGAGTACCGCAAGATTGAAGAGTTGCAAGTGCGCCCGGCCTTGTTGAGGCGTTCTGTGATTAGATCAACGGAGTTGAGCGGGGCTGCGTGGTCGTCTAGAGAGCTGACTAGTAGAAATTGGTGATTTGCCGGACTCCGCTCTACCGGAATGATGTACTCTGTGACTTGATCAACCTCAAGGAATTCCTTGGTGGAGATGCCTTTGGGTACTACCATAATGTACTCTGATTGGTACTTCTTGGCCGGTAAAAATTCGTCTAGTTGGAGAATAGGTTTTAGGAAATAAATCACATATTTAGAATTGTTGATAATGACAAGATCATTTCTACAATTTGAAATCCATTTTAGATCAAAGACTAAAAGAAGGATAGACTTGCCACGGTGTTACATCTCAGCCTGCTATTAATCTAAATTTGTCGATAACAGTTATTGATTTTATCATTGATTAATTATTGAAAAAGTCTGTCTGCATATGCAGAAAATCAATAATTATTGTCGACAGGATCTTTTACATGGCTGTATAAGAAAGGCTATCTATAGGACTGTTAGTCTCTTTTAGATATGTGAAACAAATAGATTAGGAATAGTTAAAGTAAAGACGAAGATGTTGCAATTACTAAAATTAAACAAAAAAAAACTAAATTAAAGAACCTTATATTTCGAGGACAAACCTCCTTATCACGGTATTTAATAATAACGATAAATGAATATATAAGAGAAAGCTGTTGAGTACAGTTCATACAGATATAGCGCGGGAGTCGGTGAAACAGTAATCTAATCAATAATAAATACCTTTGTAACGAATGGGTACACCCATTACACAAGGGTTCGCATTGATTGCGATGGTACCCGCAATCTTCTCTCCAAAGAAACTGGCCATGAGAAGCACCAACTCCCCTCCTTTACACACTCCAATGGTGCCAACCTGACTTCCGTGGACTCGAGGGTGATTCAAGAGAAAGTCGACGGCCTCCTCAAAGTAGCTCATATCCGGCTGATTGAATGTACCGGGAAGGTCTTCATACCCGAAGTATGCCAGCGCTAAACACGCATAACCCTTCGAGGCTATAAGAGCAGCCCTGAACTCAATATTCCCCCCCGCCATTCCGAAGACGTCGATGATTCCCGAACACGTGTGGAATGATTTTGGGAGGAAGAGCGTTCCTCTTACTCTGCCATGTTTCACGGGGATTTGGTCCACATTAGAGGAGAGATAGCACCTTTCCAGAGTGGAGGCACACAGCATTTTTATGGAGTCGATTTCTGAGAGTTTTAAATGGCCTGTATACGCCTATAGCAGGGGAATTATACAAGAATTATAGCCTGTATAACAAAAACACGCGCAAAATAATCATCTTTTTTTCGGTAGATGTATAAGTTTTTTTATTATTAATACCCATAATCCTATCATTAATTTTATGTGAAAATTTAAAGTAGAAAAACAGAAGAGTTAGACTATTTGATTTCTGAGGTACCAATCGTACAAATTTACATCTGGAAGGTTTAAAGGTATTTTTTCGTTGCCCGAGATATGTTTGAGGACGAGCATTATAGTGCTGAAGCCGAATCTTTTTTGGTAAAATGGGATTAGCTAATTGTTGTCTTATAGGAATTCTACCAGATGGGCTGTCTTTCATAGATTCGGAGATAACTTCTTCTCCATTGTGGATCTTCTGCAGGTCACTTTGCAGGCGTATTATTTTAAATATTAATAGATATAAGAAGTTGATAATACAATTGATTATCAGTTTTTATTAAAATATTTAAAATAGAAATTAAATGGCGTAATAAATTGGAATTAGAATTCAATTGGAATCAGTTCGGATTTAAAATTGAATCAATTAATAATTAACAAGACAGTTCTAAATTTAATTATTAAAGAACGTATATATTAGTCCGGGATCCCAGAAGGTTTTAATCAAAACGTTTGGCGCAATTACTTTTATCGAGTAATATGATCCATGGGATGAACAAATATGTAAGACTTAAGTTGCAGAACTGAACATTATTTTATATGAACATTTTAGTGTTTTTCCATATTAAAGAAAAGAAGAAATTTTTATGGTTTTCACACAATTTTCTTGAAAATGCACATTTTAAAGACAATAAAGATGTTATTCACACTTTTGAATAAATTGATGCAGATCATTTTGTTCATCTAAATGTTTTCTACATATTACAAGTAAAATTACATTGATAAGTCATGCTAATCATTTTCCAGAAACCTATTTCTATAAGTACTGAAGCCTATTTCAGGCCTATTTCAGCTTGAGAACCAATATTTAAATGTTTCTAGAAAATTATTTGTTCCACTTATCCATATAAATTTGTTTGTAATATGTTGAAAAACGCTTAAATGAACAAAATGATATGCATCAATTTATTCTAAAGCGTGAATAACATCTTTATTTTCTTTAAAATGTGCATTTTCATGAAAATTAGGTAAAATCCATACAAATTTCTTTATTCTTTAATATGAAAAAACACTAAAATGCTCATAATAAAATAATGTACAATTTCTGAAACTTAACACTTACATATTTGGATAAGACCTACAAATGGATCATATTACTTGATTATTTGAGTTAATCGTCCATCCTTTGTTTGAATTATTTTAAAATAAGTGAGTGATTTCATAATTAATTTATAAATTAAAATATTGATTAATCTTAGACAAAATTTGAAAACAACTCCAAAACAATGCTAATATGTATGAGATGTATGTAACTAAACTATACTAAGTTCCAAAATGTATAACAGTATGAATTAATAGTATAATTGTGACCTCTCTCTAATAATTAATTAAGTTCATTACTTCGATAGGTATACCTATCGCATCAGCTGTGTGTTGAACTTTGGATTAATCCAATATAATTCACGTGTAAGAGTGTTAAATTTGCATGCAGTCAAATATGATAAAAATTACTTCTTACCTCAAGATGTACTGTTATTTCTTCACTAGCATCTCGTCTGAGAATTCGACACCCTTCTTTTGATCCTGGCTCTGGTTGCATAGACCAAATGAAAGCCATTGAATCAACTCCCAGGTAACTGCCACCAAGACAGCCTTCTCGAGACAAATCCACTGACATATCGGTCTGGTTTGGCACGAAGTAGGAGACAGATGAATAGCGAATGTCTTTGTCCACAATGTAGGCGTATAACGTTATCTTACTGTGCTCTTTCATGTTCAGGTCACAGAGTTTTACATCCACTGTTTCGTCAACAAGAGTCCGTGGCTTGGAAATTCGAAATTGCGGCATACTTAATTCTCAAATGTGTGATATAAACCGATATATTAGTTAAATACATTCAGCGTTACTTATATATCTTTGCTCTCATACTCAAGTAGGTTATAGTGGCTAAGGAATGACTCATTGAAATATGATTGGTGGAATTTTTATCTTAAATATTATGTCGTCATACTGTGAACTTGTTCTTCAATATTTAAAAGTAGTTCAAGAAATCGTTACCAAATTAAAGAATATGTACAGTAGGTATTGTATATAGAAATGTATAGAAAAAGATGAATAACTAGATTAAAAAACAGAATATGGTAAATGTAAATTGGTTTAGTATAATAGGTTTTACTTTAAATCTACTATTATATTATAAAGCTATTGTATGATATCAAAAATCCAGGAAATATAATTATTAATACTAATAAATATATGTGGCTGAGCTTCCCCCGGACACCCTGTACGAAGCGGTGCAACCCCCTGCAATGTCCAGCGTCCTGACTCCCTACAGATTAGTCCTTCCCCTCCAAAACCCTGGCACAATTCGAAGGAAGGATTGTCTATATCCGCACAAATCACTGATGAACTAACAGATCGCTGGTCATGAGAGCACAGATCCTGTGGTACGATCCTGACTTTGGTGGTAACTCGAGATTCATTTTTCGACATCCAAGTAATATAACAGTTTGGCTGCCCTGGGGCTATCATTGATCTTTGATTTGGAATGCAGACAGGAATGAGTGGGCGGGCTATATGATCAACAGCAAAAACAGCAAGGTCTTTAGCCTTTTCTAGGTTTGTCGTTTGAAGGACTTGGGTCACACGAAGAGGTATTTCCTTATAACCATTTAACAGATAACATTGAATTTTATTCGTGGCACATTTCTTTCCACAATTTATCGTTGTTAGGAATTGTCTGCTACCAATAACTGTGGCGCTGCAAATCTTTCGCCAGAGCCCTCCATCGTGAATTGCAACAGCAGAAACCCAATGAAACTTTGACACATCGACGAAATTAAACTTGAATTTTGGAGAAACAACCGAGGTGGAATCGATCGTGGTGCCACACTGAATTCCCTTATTCAAATTCACAACAGTGCTGATCCAATTGCCCTGCTTTTGTATCGGAATAAAAACTATGGGCTTCCCAAGACCCCCCCGACTACATTCCTCTCCGAAGCTTGACACAGCCTTCAGAATCCAGGAACCAAAGTTTCCACGACAAAGCAGTGGACCTCCACCATCGCCACGACAAGCAGTCTCTCCAACACGAATACCACACAGATGGTCATCTCTAACACGGCTGCCATAGTAACGTCGACAAACCTCCACACTTGTCAGAGTGAATCCAGCTTGACTAAGAGGACCAAGGTAAGGGGCTGGTGACGACCATCCCACCAGCAAGCATGTGGTGTTGTCAGGAACTGATTCTTCAAAGCAGACCTTGGGGCTAATCACAGGCTCGGTCAACTCTAGTAAGGCCAAATTAGTACTTGCCGAAGACAAATAGTCCGGGTGGGCAATGATACGCTTTGCACGAATTGAGGCAGGGGCCGTCTCTTGAGGATCAAGGAGATTGTGTTTTCCATACTGAATAGAAACTATTTTGGCGTCCACTGTGGCTAAACATTGAGCTGTTGCGACCACCCAAGTTGGCGAAACTAACGAACCAGTACACATAAAATAGTTATGAATAAAAATGGCAATAACCCAAGGCCATGCACCTTTCTTTGATTCAACGGTTCGAGAAAAGTTGGAAAGGTTTATAACAGGTTTAACAAAAGCTTCACCGCATGCAGATTCACTACGAGTAGTTGTACCGAATATTGCTGCTGTGGTTTGTAAATCAGATGTAGAAACAGAATAGGCCTCTGTAGTATTTTCAACAGTGGTTGTATCAATTGTATCAGTTGGTATTGCAGTTGTTGTTTCAATTGTATCAGTTTGTATTGCAGTTGTTGTTCCAATTGTATCAGTT
>JAUZNC010059158.1:0-10444 GCA_034780395.1 Vannuccia rotundouncinata
TGATATAATTTTAAATACTTACCAGAAAACGTTGAACTGAGAAATATTCTCACTACTTTGGTATTGACTGGTGGCAAATTGTCAAGATGGCCACTCATCACTATTTTATATTGATTTTCTTTTTGTAACAACAACATTTTTGGAATTGTTTTTGTGACATGTCTCATAAGGCTGATACCTCGACCAGTAGATGTTTTGCTCTGATCCCCCTTGAGTGGGGGATGTGAGTTTTGTGTTGTCATGGTGATTATTAAGGGATTGTATCAAATTCCCCTTATTGTGATAAATGAAGCATAGAGTCCAAAGTCACATATCTAACAATAAAATGAATAGTGTTTGTTAGGTAGGGCATTTTTAACTAGATTATAATAAATCAATATGTAAATAGAATTTTTAGGAAGAATCATCAATTTGCAAATAGTAAATTATTATAGTATTAAAAGGTAATTTTAATATGTTTAAAATAAATTTAATAAATAAAAAGATAGATATTAATATTCAGATACTTAATACTCAGTTTTCTTTCACTCTCCTAAACCTATCATTCTAAATAAATTTCCTCTCTCCAATAACAAAACCAAAAATAAATATTAGAATTTTTGTAATATGGGCAATTGTTTATTTAACCTTGAAAGTCAAAACAAGTGAATTCAATAGTAACAGAAACAACTGTTTAATTAAATTGTCTTTGACATTATTATATTTAATTTATTAATGTTTGACATTTAATAATGTAAATTGTAATTATAACAATATCTCTTTTCCAAATTGAAACTTTTATCAAGTTTTAGTTAATTGGGGACATCCATTTGATCATCTATAAAGAAAAGGAGTCTTTTCAATTTTTTGTAAAGATTAATATAGTTACAATAGAAGACATGTATTGTTTTGTACCCTAAAATTTACAGTAGAAGTGCTGAACCTAGCTTTTCAAAATGGACACAAATTAAGAGTTATTACTGATCCACAATTTCCCAATAGTGGTTAGATGGCCTGGCTTTCATTAGCATCAAAAACAATGCAGCCAAGAAATTGGATCTTGACAATTGGTGGACAAATTTCTTAAAATTAAAACTAGAAAGAATTAGTTTTGATTTTGTTTTTGGAAATTGTTTTGTTTGTAGTGCACTAATATAGTAGTGTAATATTACAGGCATATATGTTAGTTTTTTTGCTTGATTTTCATGTTTATGCAGCTAGGCTCCCTTTGATGGATTCTGGACAATCACAGAATTCCTTGACAAGGAGCTTCAATAGACCCTCAAATTCTGTGGTTACCCCATTGCTGTTTATAACTTATCATTTATAAAATAATGAGTAATTTGACTATTGAGAAAGACAAATTTTATAAAGAAATATTTTTTGAAAATCAGTATTGTGTTTTTTAATACTTTATGGTACAAGATATTAATATATTAAAACATTGTTTAATTTTGTCATCATAGTTTTTATTAATTGAGAATATATATCATAAAGAAATGTTTTATACACATAACAAAATATTGAATTATAAACATATGTATGCTATATTAATTATATCCCTCTAAATATTAATATTAATATAAATCATTATTAATTATTATAATTATTTAACAAGAATATTTGACAATAGATTAATATTTATTGATAACTATACCACAACCAACATTATATAATTTCAAAGTAAAAATATAACTGAGAATAAAATATTTTGTTATAAATAAAGTTTCAAACATGAATTTATGATTTTAAATAAATAAAAACTTTATAATAAACAACGCTCGGAAGTTGTGCTGACAAGCAATTGGCTACCAATGCTTCTCTTACAAGCTAAAGTAGTCTACAGTCCTCAGTCTCTTACCCACATTATTTATTTAATAAGTTTTTTATATTCTTTTTATTATTATATACCACCTATCTTGAAAGTAGGGACCTATTATTCTCTCGGGCTGAAAGCAACCTCCAAATCACCTGGCTCTCCCTAGTTGCTCAGGATTTTGCACTCACCCCATAGATATTCATAACCCCAAATAATGGTATCTGGCAGATATTAAGAGAGGGACTGGAAAAACTGGGTAAGAGGAGTTATGGCATCCTAGGATGTCTAGTGCAACTTAGGTTAAATTAAAGGGTATATTTCGATTCCTAAACTGTGCCAAAACTCTATTCAGTTCAATATAATAAAACACCTTGAATGTGTTTTAAATAATGAAGGGATAAACAATTACCATCTCAATTGCTAAGAAGATACTTAACATACTTGACAAACTTAACATTTATATTTTAAAAATATTTGTATTTCAACATGTAAAATTAACATTTATAAGGAATTAAACTATTAATTAATTCAAAATTAATAATGGATTTTAAAAATTAAGAATGATTCTTGATAAGTAGAAGAAAACTAATTATCTATTGAGATTCTTTATAAATAACAATATGCTGTATTTTTCAATATATATGCATATTATAGCTATTATACATTTTAGCCATAGGTTTTGTATTCAATCTATGAAAAAAATTTAATAGTTTTAGAGTTTTACTGTTTCTATGATGTTTTTATATTTCCATAGGTATTTGATTTAAAATATTTAAATACATAGGTATTCAATGCATGGTGTTCTATTTATTTTTTCATAACTTGTGGTATTCAATAAAATAAATGAATATATATTGATTTAATAAAATTAAAATTGTTTTTAAATATATAATAACATAATCCAAAAATAACTTTAACAGATAATAAATAGATAAATAACTTATTTAAATAAATATCAATATACAAATCACATTATTTGTTGGATATGATTTCTGTATTGTTTGATAAAATATTGAATGGTACACTTTAATAAGTTGAATAATAAAAAAAGTTAAATAAATGTGATAATTATTTATATGTTTTTAATATTTATATATTTTTAATATATATACATATAAATTAATTAATAAAACTTATTATATAAATTAAATTGTCTATTAAACATGTCTATATTTATATATGTAGGCTTGTTATAATTGTTATTATAAGTAAAAAATATATGTTATATAAAAGACATGAAATGTAATCTATGTTTTAAAATGCATTTTTATATTTATCCTTTGTGGTTAATTATAATTTTAAATATAAGTTTGATAATTTGTTTCATATTTATATTTTTAATAATTGATTTTTTATTTATAATAAAAAAACTATTAATACCTGTTTGTGATGGCCATGATGAAACAAATATGTATAATAAATGTAGTAATCCATTTTCATAACATATAATATTTGTGACAATCATGATATATATAATATTGAAAATATTTATTAAAAAAATATATTTTTAAATGCATTCAACTCAAAGCAATATTTTTAATATTAAAATTTTGTTCACATATGTGATCTTCTTAGCATATTTTAAAACATATTTTCATATAATTCAATATAAGGAGCATATTAGTACATATATTTGAAAAACTAATCTGCCTAAATCAAACATACAGAATTTTAATAATTATTTATTATTCACAATAAAATAATAAAATATTATCAAAATTTACAAAATGTATATTAAATATGATAAACTAATAAGCAATATAGATATTCATAACCATAAAACAGGTTTTTACAAATATTTCCCTATTATAATTGAGTAAAATACTTCTAATAGTGTAACGTTATATGTTTTATTTCTGATAGTAAGTAGAATTTAAATTATTCATTATTACTGATTCCATGGAAATGTATATTATATAATTTATTGGATCATTTAAAGAATATTTGCATTTAATTATATTTTTTCTATATTACTGAATTGGATAACATATGATATTATATGTATATTATTAAATTATAATATATATTATTTTATATTACATATTTAGATGTAATAATATATTAAAATAATAATTGCATTTTTGACTCCCATGATATATATATATATAAAAGATATATATATAATATATAGATTAAAACAGTTTTTTAGTTTTTTAACGCTTTAAACATAGAATAAGGGTTCTTGTCGCTCGCTCTATATATTCTTTGATCCAATTTTTGATGATCAATTTAATATTCACTTTGATGGCGATAAATTGCATCACTTAACGAATGTAAGATCCACGTCGGACGAAATATTCCGTTCTTTTTAAAATATCTAAATTCGTCCGACGGATTGTTTTCCTGTTAGAATTATCAAATTCGTCACGGGTAACGTAATTCGTCGTCAACAACTTCATTTTCGTTGATTAGCATATAGAGCGTTTATTTACGAGTTAATTTAGTGGTAAGATTAGGTGGTTCCCAAATTAGTAGAATGCACAATATATATTTTATATATTTTCCAATACAGTTATATAGAAAATAAAATGAAGTATAATAAATATAATTAAAATTAAACCGCTAATAAAAAATACACTTTAAATGATCCACTAAATTATTTAATATACATTTCCATGGAATCAGTAGTAATAAATAATTTTAATTCTACTTTGAATCAAAATAGAAAACCTTATTTTAGCAATAAATCTTGTTATCTTTCTTAGGAGATTTCAATGCCAAAACAGGATCTGCACATCACAATCTCCCCAGCACCATTTGTAAGTATGGCAAAGGTCATCTCAATCCAAATTGTCAAGCTCTCATAGAACCAGCTAGTCTGAACATAATTTTTCTGCTACCAATACTTTTTTATCAGAAACATGCTAATCGATTCACTTGGACCTTTACCCCAAAAAATAAACTTTTATATAATAAGCAACCCATAATTAATCCTATCAGAAACCAAATAGACTACATTTTCATTCAATAAAAAATTATTATTTTTTGTCACCTGCAGCAAATCTAGATTTTTTAATGGCATTATTACACTTAAAGATCACAAACTTGTCATCCCTGCTCATCTCTCAACTAAACCTTTTTAAGATTTAAATTGGAAAGCATAATGTTAAAATCAGAATACATAATATGAAAATCAGAAACATAAAATGTAAATCATAAACCATGATATGTAAATCAGAATATGTAAATCAGAATCAGAAAATGTAATTCAGAAACCATGATAAGTAAATCAGAAAACATAATATGAAAATCTGAAAACTTAATATGTAATTCAGAAAATATAATATGTAAATCTGAAATCAATATTGAAAAATCTGAAATAAATCTACATATTTATTAATAGTTAACTATTGAAATATTTTCTAAGTGGTATAAATATGTATAATATATATATATATATTATATAATTATGTATATATACAGTATATTTATATTTTATTGATACATATACATTTGTCAAATTTATATAATAAATAAATATTCAATGAGTAATTTAATAGATAACACCCTTTATTCTTTATTTTAATATTAAAATTTATACAACATTTAATTTAAATAGTTACAATAACCAATGCCTAATAATATTACATAAATACATTATCAAAATAAACATTGACTGCAGACATTGATAATGGAGTTAATTGCCTACTCTCACATCTTCAAGATTTAGAATAGAATTGTGAAAAGTAATTGTATGCTGGCAGCTCTATCACAGTCACCTCCAACTACTGTCCTCTGTGCTCTCAAAATGATCTCTTCTAAATATACCAGTCGCTGTTCAGTAAGTTTGCCAGGTCCATTAATTGGAGGAATGCCCATATTTCCCTTCACAAAGGTTTTTATTTTTGACCAAATGGTTTCAACCGGATTTAACATTGGACTATATGGTCCTAACCTCAACATTTTCACATGACTACAAGATCGGCGAGTCTGGTTTCCAGAGTTTACCCAGTCTTCACACATCTTTTTAACCCACTCAGAATTATCAGCTTGATGATTAAAGCTACCACACTTCTTTCAATTTTATATAATTCTGTCTGTGGAAATTGCCATAATGAGATGAATGTTTTTACCCCCTGAGGCAGGTAGTTTTTGGACAGCTCATTGACCAACTTTTGATCACTTTAAGTCTGTCAACAAAATAGATTAAAATTTGTCTCATCAAGCCAAACAATTTGTCTTCCATCTCTGATATATTCATTTGTTTATTAATGGTGATTTTCTTCATTTTTGGCATTATGTGTGTCTTTTTTAAGAAATATAACTTGACTTTCAAGGTAATTAGCAATTGTTGTTGTACTGACAACTTGGTTATATATCTTACTTCAATTTGCCTTTTCATTTCTACCAAGGTTAAACTACAGTTTTCCTCAAGCCAATATATTATTTTGTCAACAGTCTCCTCCCTTAATTTCTTAGGTTTGACGCCACTTTGTATCTTCATATCTATTTCTCCAGGACGAATCCATGTATATGCTGTTAAATAACTAACAACCAGGGTCTGAGCTAAAGCTGCCCAGTCATCCTTTTGATTGGCACAATCGACAATATGTTGGCGATCCTGCAAAGAGTTGGATTTGTATTTAGTACATTTTTTTAAATCAATCTGAACTTTTAAATCAATCTACATATTGGACAGATGGGATCTCAACCTCATAAGCTTACATTAAGTTAAAAAAATAGAATGGTAAATTTTTAGTAGCGTTTTACTCAATAAAATAGTAGAATATTTATAAAAGTCTAGGCTATGGTTATAAATTTCTATATTGCTTTTCAGTTTATCATATTTAATATACATTTTATAGATCTTTTTGTAAATTTTTATAATATTTTATATAGTAAATAATAAATATATATTTAAATTTTATTGTTTTATTTAGGCTGATTAATGTGCTTAATATCCTCAATACATTGATTTATATGAAAACATTTTTTTAAGTATGCTAAGAAGATTACATACATGACAATTTTAACATTAAAAATATTGCATTGAGTTGCATACACTTGCAAATATCTTTTTTATTTAAACAGGTATTAATAGATCTCCTTTTTAAGTTATAAAAAATGATCAATCTTGTATTTAAAAGTAATTAAAAAGAATATGAATAGGAAAGCCTATTAAAGCACTGGACTAAATTTCATGTCTTTTATATACCAGATATTTTACACTGAATACATCTTCCTAAGGTAACTTTGAATGAATACTTGTAAAAATATATTTAATGGCCTTGAAAAATAACTCTCCAAAGAAAATCCTTACAATGCAGCTATGTTTGTTAGACAATTTAATTTATAGAAAGGTTTTATTAATTACTTAAAAATATATAATTAATACATTTTTTAAAATTATAGTATGATTAATTTTTTATTTAAATTTATTCTCAAGTTATAATATAATTCTAATCACAATATATACAGTGAAATCCACAAATATCAGATCGCTTATATTGGATTTTCAGCAATAATGGATAATTTGCATGGCACGGAATGAAAATGCTTATTCTGTAATGTTAATCTACTCCACCTATATCGGATTTCTGGCCATAACAGATTTCCTGCTTTATCAGATCAAATTTTTTGTCCCTTGTTTACTTTTTGTCATATATAATGGATAATAATATAGATTTTCTCCTTCTATTTGCAACTAATTCCAATTATTTTGTAAAAGAGATTCATCAGTGTTGTTGGTGACTTAAAAAGACCTTCCAACACACCACTCTGAAAACACAGAAAAACTTACAGACTTTTTCCATGTGATCCTTAAGTATGAGTAACATATATATGACTCTATATGCATAAAACAGTCATAAAATACATATATCTATTAATTTTAACAAGATAAAGAGTTAAAACCGGTTTTCCAGCAATTACAGATTTTTTCATTGGAACCAAATGATCAAATATATGTGGATTTGACTGTATTTAATATAATGTTTTGAATTAATCTGGAATATATCCAGCTTTTTCTTTTATAAATATAAAAAACAATATCTGAGCAGAGCTACATATACAGACTTTTTAACAGGGGGTCCATGATTTATGAAATGCTGGAAAATTACTTGCAGTCACCATCCTTGATAATCCAGCTGGACAATCATGGCTATAATTTTATTAATTCCCCTTTGATTATTCTAAATTTTAATTCTGATGATTATTAAGTGCTTTAAAAAATGGAAAGCTAAATTTATTTGCTACAATAGTCAGTATATAACTAATTTATAACTATTGTATTACAGAAAAATAATATAAAACCTATTTATTTTCATCCATATTTCTATTTGTTTATATCTATGTTTCAGCTATTCATATTCAGTTAATTTATAAATTTCATATCTAGATATTGCCTTTAATAATAGACTGTCTCACAGGATATTTTTTTATGATCATCAATTATTATTTAATAAAAAATATTAAATTTATTTATTTAGAAAGACAAATTATAAATAATGTTAATTTTATTAACATTTGTTACAAAATACATTAAGGATAATTAAAATTATAAAATATTAAATGACATTTTTTACTTATTATTTATAAAATTATAAAAAAAGAAATATGTTTTTAATTTATTTATTTATTTGCTGGACAAAAATTATATAATTTATCTGATTAATAAATGAATGAAATTATCTGTAATAAAATACAAAAAATGTCACTTTCTAATGACTTTAATTGACTATATTTGTCTATATAATTATCTGTAAATAACTATTTGTTATAAATTGAAAACTACATATAAATTTTTTACCAAAATCATATACAGGGTGGTCGAAAAGTAATGCACCATTTAGAAGTATATATATATATGCATCTACTATATTTGCTGTATCTATTGTACAATTTATATGTTTTTTTTAACAATGACAATGAACAATTAACAATTATGGGCCACAACCATTCCCTCAGCATAGTGAGATAGCTGGGAGGAAGTTGGAGTATGTGGATCAATTGCATTGGCGATAGCACCTTGAAAGTCTTGCTGTCCCCATGGATAATGGAAAAATGACCAGGCTGTGGACGATTAAATGATTTGGAAATGTTAATTGTAGTTTCACTTGCATTACTTCCATGTTGATAATAATTCTTTTTAGAGAATTGCTGCATTCAATAAGAATTAAATGCAGAAATTCTTTCATTCAATGTTAACCGTACAGCAGCCAAGATTGCAAACCAAAATAAATTAACTGACAAAGCAGATAGCAAACAGCAGACAAAATTTGAAATTCAAGTTTGAACCTTTTCATAACAATCGATAATTCATTATAATGTATAGGGTCTATGTGTATATGTAGATATCAAATATAAAACCATATATTTTAAAATTGTGTGTTACTTTTCGACCACCCTGTATATATATATATATAGGTATATCAACATTTATATATATTTTTCCAATTTCAATTAATTAATTAGATTTTGTTCCTTTTATGCTTTATTATGAAATCAATATAATAGTAGTACATATTAGAATACATGGATTTACATAAAATTATTAAAATGTTTTTCACTTTATCTCCTCAGGGGCAATTACTATTCCCTGAACCAACCTTTATATCTGCCATTGTTAATTATAACAAGTATTAATTATTTCATTAAATATATTATATGGCTGTATTTCTTCAATAATATACATATTTTAAATCAGATGCCATGCAAAATATATAACTTTATATATAATATATTTATATATATGCCATGTACCCACTAATTGGAAATTGTGGATAAATCTTAACTTTTAATTTGTGTCCATTTTGAAAAGCTGGGTTCAGCACTTTCTACTGTAAATTTTAGGGTACAAAACAAGACATGTCTTCTATTGTAACTATATTAATTTTTACAAAAAGCTGAAAGACTCCTTTTCTTAATAGATGGTCAAATGGAGGTGCCCAATTAACTAAAACATCATTAAAATTTCTATTTGGAAAACAGATTTTGTTATAATTACAATTTAAATTATATAATAATGTCAAAGACAAATTAATTAAACAGTCGTTTCTGTTACTATTGAATTCACTTGTTTAACTTTTAAATAAACAATTGCCCATATTACAAAAATTCTAATATTTATTTTTGGTTTTGTTATTGGAGAGAGGAATTTTATTTAGAATGATAGGTTTAGGAGAGTGAAAGAAAACCGAGTATTAATTGTCTGAATATTAATATCTATCTTTTATTAAATTTATTTTAAACATATTAAAATTATCTTTTAATACTATAATAATTTACTATTTTAAAATTGATTATTCTTCCTAAAAATTCTATTTACATATTGATTTATTATAATTTAATTAAAAATTCCCTACCTAACAAACACTGTTCATTTTATTGTTAGATATGTGACCTGGGACTGTATGCTTCGTCTGTCATAATAAGGGGAATTTGATACAATCCCTTAATAATCACCATGACAACACAAAACTTACATCACCCACACATGGGGGATCAGAGTAAGACATCTACTGGTCGAGGTATCAGCCTTATGAGAGAGATCACAAAAACAATTCCAAAAATGCTGTTGTTACAAAAAGAAAATCAATATAAAATAGTGATGAGTGGCCATCTTGACAACTTGCCACCAGTCAATACCAAAGTAGTGAGAATATTTCTCAGTTCAACGTTTTCTGGTAAGTATTTAAAATTATATCA
>JAUZNC010059159.1:0-10444 GCA_034780395.1 Vannuccia rotundouncinata
GTCACAGATCCGGACACCCCAGGTCCGGGCCACTATCAAGTGACCAAGCAGGATAAGCCAGTCCGCACCAAGTACAACCAGCCGCTGAGTTCCATGTTTGCCTCACTCACTAATAGAGATTTCAATCCGTCTGATATTCAGGTTGGTCAATAAAGCTACATTCATCCTTACTTTTTGTAGTTTGATACATTGTAATTGAACATTGTTTAATTTGTGCGTTAAGTAACTTTTGTTGCTGTTGTTTATTGTTATTTATCAAAGTTATAAATTAACTATTAGAAAAATTAAGAATCTGTTTTAAAATATGTTATATTTTCACAAAGAATAATTATATTATAAATTATATTAATGTTATGGATTTTTTATAATAATTACGTCATGACAAAACGACTTTTCCTACTAAAGTTTGAATCGATATTATTAATTATTCCCCACTCTATTTTATTTGTTATAAGTATTGTTTTTTCATTGATACCATAAATAATTAATAATATATATTATACTTTAGTTTACCATCAAATACATTTTTCACTTTCCAATTTAATAAATTTAATTAAAATATAAAAATATTTATACTTTTCTCATTAAATGTAAATTTCAAGTCATAATTAAATATATGTTAACATTTTATAAGAACATCTGTGAAATTATTTTATTCTATAACAATTTTGTTCAAAATAATATATTTAAAAGGAATTCTCCAGCATGTTTTTTTATAATTGGACCAGTTTTAGCCTATACATGAATTCAAAATACATTCTTGCTTCTTACATTCTGAATATCAACTATGTGTATAAGAGTGTAGAACGTAATATAATTTATATCCTATATCAAATTTATAACACAGAACTGTAGTTTCTATACATGTAATAAATTTGTTAATTAGTCGAAATATTTTTATTTGACTAATGTATCGTAGTCGTACATTTCCCCAGTGTATTATAGTCCTAATTATCTTGAAATATGTGTACGCACCATAATATCTCTGCGGTATTCATAAGCCAAGAATATCTTTCTTATAATAAATATGTGTGTGGATCCAAAAAAAATTATACACGTTAATATTTTAATTAGTATGCATAGATGGGAATCCTTCCTGATTTTCAGGATTTCCTGATTTTTTCAGACAAAATTGGGGGCCCATAGTTGTTGGGGACCCATGGTTGTAGGGGGCCCATAGGTGTTGGGGGCCCATAGGTGTTGGGGACCCATGGTTGTAAGGGGCCCATAGGTGTTGGGGGCCCATGGTTGTAGGGGGTCCATAGGTGTTAGGGGCCCATGGTTGTGGGGGTCTATGCTTGTAGGGGGCCCATGGTTGTAGGAGTCTATGATTGTACATATACATAATTTCACAGATTTAAATATTTATTAATCACATATCCATTCTTGTGTTGTTCTACTATTTAACCATCAGCCTACCAATGTGTGATTTTGAAAATCACACTTCACATTATTTACAATTATTTGATAAGTTGAACCACGAATTGGTATACATGACTTTGCCTAAATATATGTGTTGCTAATAATGCAATTAAGTGTCTGTATTTTTCGGATTATTCATATTTTTTGTTTATGTCAAATTGCACTATAAATCATTAATTATCAACCAAATTATATTTTTAAATTATTAAATTATTATCACTGTTTCATATATGTATTGACTGAAAAAATGAAAAATACAAACATTTAAGGTGTGATTTTTGAAATCACATGTTGGCTTGAATAGGTTGTGTCAAACGATGGTAGGCTGAGGGTTACTTGTTTTAAAATGTATGATATTTCATTTGCAATATACTACAGGTAGCTGTACATATTAAAACCTTGTATTATTAACATGCAGTCACTTGTTTTATACGAGTACATAGTAATACTGGGGATTTTATCGACCACAAATGTAATAACTTTAGTTATTTTCTGTTACAATGCGTAGCCATGAGCACCCAGGTCATTAGGGCGGGGAAGGGGGGGCCCTTTACAATATGTTCCTGATTTTTTGTCTTGGAGCATTCCCATGTATGATAATGTTAATCATCACAATAATATAATTAGAACACAATTATGAAACAAAAATTTTTTTACAAATGTTAGTTACATGTCGGGTATTCATAATAGGGCCAGGGTCATCACTCCCATTGTTGCAGGTGCCATACACCCAATTGGCACATGTGTCACACAAGATCAAGTCAGGTCCCTTGTAGCTTGCATAAGCTGTTCCACAGAAATGGCAGTCATCTCCGGAATTGGAATCATCAAGAGTAATTTCATCTTCAGTATCTTCTGCATGTGCTCCATTGCAGCGGAAAGGGCTTCAATTGTAATAGCTGTACCAGCAGTGACTTTTGGACCTCAACCACCCTTTTTCTTTTTCTAGTCTCTCTGCTCTCTATTTTGCTTGAGCATATCAATGAGCACACTGTCCATCATCTGTCCAATTTCACTAGCAGTCCTTGTAGTAGTTGGAAGGTACTTCAGTGGCTCTGTTACATTTCTTGGAAAGAGTCCAGATGCACGAAAACCTGATTGAAGATTTGCACTTACATTCTTTTTCAATTTCGACCACAGGAAAACATTAGCAAAACAGGAAATTGTTCTTTTGGAATGGTACCTTTGGTTCAAACTTCTTTTCTGTAGTTTTTAAGGAATCTCTCCACAGGGCCTTAAACGGTTTAATAATATTATATAATATATTACATAATATTAACTTTTATAACTGGTGGTTAGGGAGGGTCCTAGTTACCCCATTTGACGGTATTTGTTACTAGCAGACAATTTTTTAATCAATATACATTAATAAGTGATTACATACAGAAAGTTCACTTTAATCGTAAACCCTATTTCTAATAAGATCTATGCTAGGAGGGCCAAGCATCTTCCTGTTTTTATGATATTACATTCCCATGGCTCTGAGCTCTAGTGACTCAGGTACTATGGTGAGTGGGGATAAGTATTTTCCAGTGACGAAGGATGTGCATTTAGAAAAAAAATATAAAGCAAGGCCATGTATTTTGATGGCACAATGCAACTGTTGTGCAAAGAGAAAATAATTGTTGCTTTTATTATTATTTACATGTGGATTACTAGAATTCCAAGTTGTTCACATTACTGGTCAACAAATGAATTATTGTTTTTCTTGATTTGCATTTCTATAACATATACTATATTCATTATTTTAAAGTATAAGTGAAGCTAATATTTTAACATTGATTTCTGAAAAAAATAAAAATAATCACTAAAATATTTTTAAATTAAAATTTCAACATTTTTCATAATGACGTTTCAGCCAGATTAGTCTATGAAATGTTGTCAAAAGACTTCAATTACTTAGTCATGTGTTTAGCATTGTGAAAAAGAGTTTTTTGTCAACATGTTTTTTACTTTACATTCAGGGTTGATAATATACCAAATATTGATCTTATTTCTTTTGTTTTATATTTATTAATGAGAGTATTTATTTTTGTAATTAATTTGTATGTAGTATTTAATTAAATGAACAAACTATTACTAAAATTTGTAAATAATAAGTTTTCCTGGTAATTATTATGTGTGAATTATATATTATATTATTCTTGTCTAAAATGTACACTATTTTTGTGTTGCAGAATTGAATACTTAATGAAAGTTTGGTGTAAGACGCAAGTGATTAGTTTGGCTTCTAATGCTTTTGCAGGACCATCAAATGGGAAGCCTAAAGACTCCTGCATTGTTGTTGGATCTCAAAATAAAATAATATCAATAAGACTCTCAATAAAGTCATATAATACAACAACTGATTATCGTGTAAGGAAATATAATTTATTTCTATAATTATCCAAAGTTTTAAAAATTATGACATAAATTTCCAGTTATGATTCAATTATTTAAAACAAATTATATCATTGGAGTAATTATCCTTCAATGTTATACATTTATTCACCAATTGATTTCTGACTACTTCAGTTATTTTAAAATATATCACTGTTGATTTAAATAAACTAGTTTTCTTTCTCAATGTCTAAGGATGTGTGTATGTGACTAGGGTCTAAACATTTTTTTTTTAATTTTAGCTGACAGATAATATAAGCAATATATTTTCTCGACATGTGGACCAAGGGAAGATCACTATTCGATTGTATAATCCGGCAACAGACATTATGCTGAGTCAGGTGGGCTATTAAAATATCTAATAGACCAGAATGTGGAATTTAAAATCGATGAACAAATAATTAGGAACGACTAACATGTTTTTTAGACGGATGCTGTTCTTTTGAAAAGTTTTCATAGTGTGCTTAAAATGATTCAATCTAACAAGGAGGTTCCTAAAAGCCTTCTTTCAAATACACAGAAAAAGGTTAAAGCGGTAAGCATGTAAATTTTGCAATCGAGTTTTTAATTAGTATATATTTCAATATTAATTTCACTTCCAGGAAGACAACCGTTTTCAACGTAAACTTTGCATCAAAGAACGTCATGCATACCCACTGGGACAGAACTTTCCCGTCTATCTCACATCACTGTCCTGCTCGAGTCTAAGTCTTCGAAAGTTCGACAATCGTATTATCACTCTCAAAAAGCTCTCCTCGTTAATCCTCTCGGATAACCTAATTGAGGAACTCCCTCCAGCTCTTTGCGACATGGGACTCAGTTATCTGGATCTCTCGGGGAACAAGATCTCTCAGTTTGTGCGCGTTGGGTTTGAGTGTTCTCTCTCTCAGACCCTACAGACTTTAATTCTCAGCAGGAATAAGTTGGACACAATACATTCGGATTTCTGGAATCTGACGCGACTTATTCATTTGTCGCTAGATAGTAAGTCGTTAATCTTATTCATACCAGTCTTTTTTTAACATTAATAATGAAAAGAAGGTACTTTTGTCACTTTATAAATCGGTTAGTTAAGTAGTCTTAGCTTGATCCAATTTGAGTAAAAATTTATTGAACTATTATTTCATATGATACATTATGAAAATTTTAATAATATTTAATAAATATTCATTTTTTATCTTGAACAGTTCAAATTTTATGAATGAAACTAATTGATATGTCATTTGCGGCGTTAT
Organism: Vannuccia rotundouncinata; assembly: GCA_034780395.1. Taxonomy (NCBI): domain Eukaryota; kingdom Metazoa; phylum Platyhelminthes; order Proseriata; family Coelogynoporidae; genus Vannuccia; species Vannuccia rotundouncinata. The sequence continues at coordinate 5,037 of JAUZNC010059159.1, forward strand.
CATTAACTTCCACTCATGTTACTCGAGTTTTATATTTATTATATTTGTATTATGAATATTATGTTGATTCTGAATCAGTTTCATAACCCTTACAAATTAATAACTAATTTTACTAACATAGTTATTATTTTTATTTCCATTTTAGTAAGTTTTTCGATTTTGAAATCTACTAAAAAGTTGTCACCTGTTTGTATCTTACAGATAAAGTGTATATTAAAAAAACAATAGTATTCTAAATTTAGTATAAAAAATATATAATAAATGTAACGAAGTCACGAAAAAATCCCATTAGATCAGATAACCCTGTTTAGTTTAATTATATTTTTGTGGTAAAAAATGTAAGGAATAGAGCTAAATGACCTTTAGTTACGGGGAAATAATTGAAATAAATAACTTTTTTATTAGTTGTGTAACTTATTGATTCACAACTAAGTATGTGTCTTTATAGAACCATTTGTTTCTTTTTTAGGAAACCAACTAGTTTTCCTCCCAGCTGGAATTGATCGAGTCAGGCAGCTGCAATCTTTGCGTCTTAATGGAAACCAGCTCAGTTTCATGCCATATGGTATTACTTGTCTTGAGTTAGATTCTGTCGATTTAACAGGAAACGATTGGAAACTAGCACCATTTCAACCAGCAGAAAAGGGTGTTGGAACCCTGCAAGATATTGCTATGGAGATAGTTAAAAACTCCAGGTAAAATGCACCATTCAAGGTGTTCGTCTTAAAAATACCTCTGTATTTTGATAACCATTAACAAGGTTCCCAGGCCCCCTAGAGATGTCTTGAAAACATGGAATTTTAGAAAATGTACAAATATTTCTTGAAAACCTCTTGAATTTTAGTACAATAATTATTTTTTTAATTTTTTGAGTTTCAATTTTTATCATTTTATTTATTTATCAGATCAGTTCATTCTAAATTTTACAGGACTGTGCAAATTAATTGTTCACCCTGTAAAATTTTAGATAATTTGAGAGAAATTATTTTATTAGTTATTTATTTTAAGCAGAGTTACAGTAACTGTAGTAGAGATAGAATAAAGTCCAAAATAGAGTTCCGGTGTACGAAAAAACATTGGTTGCAGGCACGGTGTGGTTCACAATGATGTCAACGTAGCCATCTGCGTTTATGGAGCCATCGATGAACACAATGTCCCTGGGGATGCAGCCCCTAAACATGACCTTTTCCTGGAAATTGCGGTGCTGCACAGTGTGTGCATCAATGAAACTTCTTCACTGAAGACTACGATTGCGCCATTCATCGTCTGTCCATTGCAAATGTTAGCGCGCACAATTGTGACGGACTATCTTGCGGGAGTGCTGGCGTTGCGATAGACGACGTGGCCACTGCGGATCAAACTGTGCCTAACAGTGCTCGAGTGTGCTTGGATGGCCATCGCTCGCATTTCAAGTCGTAACTGGCGTAGATTGGCAAGGGAGGCGTAAGCAAGACGTCGTTCAGCTACTGGACTGATAATGCGGCGGCGACCACAGCGCTCCGTGCGCGTTGCAAATGTTTCACCAGTTGTGCGGTTCCAGTGGTTGATTCAGGCCACCATGTTTTGCAAAGAGATATTGCTATTTTCACTTGATTACTGTCTTGGCATGCTGGTGGATGATCAGATGGAGGATATTTTGAGGTGTATCTGTGCGAGCGTGCAGACATGGATGGAGACAGTGTGATTTATGTGTGTGTAGTTTAAATTAGAATTGAATTTGGAATTTCCAAAATCAATTATTATTGTCATTATGAATTTCCGAATTTCTATCAAATTAGGTATCTAAAATTTTACAGGGTGATCAATTAATTTGCACAGTCCTGTATTATTATAAGGGTTCGTGCGGCTCTTGGAAAACTCTAAAAGACCTGGCATTGCAAAAATCCATTCCAGCATCTGGAAAAGTCTTGGAATTTCTCATTGAGTCTTGGAATAGTCTATAAATTTGTTTTTTTAAATGTCGTACAAACCCTAATTATAATAATCTGATAATACGAAATATGTATATTAAAAAATTCAACATGATTATAAAATATTAGTCCCTTTTAACTGATGTTTAGCTTGTGTATAATCTCTTCTAGGTATAACAATGTGAAGCCTGGAGATGTGCCCCTTTCTCTCTATTTTGAATTGAATACGTTCTCCAATTGCTTTATTTGCCGTCGGTGGTCAAGCAGATCTGCCTCTCGTATATGCGTGCCTATGCCAATGGCAACTATAGTTAAAGGGAGTATTACCCGTGATTATAGATCCCCACCGTCGATGGTGGCTTATCTTTGTTCTTCACAGTGTCATAGCACATATCGTTCTGGTGGCTCTTTCCATCCACATCGTTCGAGGACATAACAATTTTATATGAGCCCTTCGACTTTCAGACAGCATTATTTTTGTAATTAATATACTACAATATTTATTTATCTTATAGTAAGAATTCAAAATTGTGCACTTATGAATTGTGTTCAAACATACTTTTTATGAAGCAACTGTTTTCCTGTAGTTTAATTGAATAAACTATCATAAAAATATATAGTTTTAAATGTTGTACGTTTTTTTAGAAATCATTTTAATGTTGAGTTATTATTTTCGAACATATGTCAATTTTATATAAATTTCTTCCATTTCGTATTTTCGTTGTATTTTTAAATTATACTTTTGTCTAAATTTCGTTTTACATCGTTTAGTAGTATTACTAATTTGGTCCGGGTTATCATCAATGCCACAGAAATTCAGAATGGTGAATGTTTGAAATTGTTTTTTTTATTGTTGTTTTTGGAATTAATTATTTAATAAAAGTCGATAAGATAGGTGGAACGTTATATCTGTAGAATAATTTACTTCCCTATAGAAGTAATTTTTGTTGAATATAGTAAAAAAAACAAAAACATTTTCTTTCTTTTTTTTCTTTTCTTTCTTTCTTTTCTTTTTTTTCTTTTTTTCCTTTCTTTTCTTTCTTTTCTTTATTGTCTTTATTGTCTTTACTTTTGCAAACTCGTTTTTATAACAAATGTAAGCTATTGAATATAAGATAATTATACTCAATTAAGCTAATAAAATGCACTTAATCATGAACTTCGACATATAATAAATGACCAGCTATATTTTTTAAATATGAAATGGGTTGGATACTATAAATATATTATCGGAATTGCATCCTTTTCATCTATTTTGAGACTATATATCATTTCATGTCAATCTGCGTTTACACAGTGCCTTTTGCGTGTGTTTTTTGTGAAACTGCAGTTTCACCCGATTTTTAGAGTCTGTACACTGTGCGTTTTCATAGTTTTTTCTCGTGTAACTGGAGTTTCGCGCGTCTTTTCAAGGTTTTTGGTTCGATTTTTCATACATCATCAGGTACGTTTCTCCATTTCATTTTCAAAATTTGGATTTGATTCCTTCATAACAAGATGTTTTCAATAGATGAAAAGTTAAAATTGTTTAACAGAATAAGTATTACAAGTGTACGAAATTAATTACATTTGATGGATTCCCAAGTTAAAAAACTCTAGAATAATCAAAAGAAAATCGTTCCTTTAATTAGTATAACTAGTAAATATTAAATAAAATGTAATAAATTAAATTATAGTACTATAAGAATAGTCATTTTATAATAATTTTATTATATTTAGTAGGAATATCTTTAAAACCAAAAATTTACATTAATCTTATGTAAGTTCACTTTCAATACAAATTTCAAAATTTAAATTTCAACTTGGTATACCAACAAACCAACAAAAAATATTTTTATATGAAATTGTAAACTGAGTTCTACCAACATTAATTACAATTTATTTATTATACTAATGAAATTTATTAAAAGAAATAACAACAAGGACCTCATATTGCAAAGAAAACAAAAATAATTGAGGTTTGTAAACGAAAAATTACTTTTTTGAAAAAAAAGTAGTTAATATTTTCACGTGTTGGTCGTGTGAACAAGCCCCACCGGACTGAGTTCCGCCTGAAAAATAGAAAAAAAGCATGTCGGAATTTGCAGTATGACTATGTTATTTACAATAAATAGATTCTACATAGTTACACTAGTTAACTTTTAAGTCCTTCGCCTTACTCATAGCTTTAAGTTGATTATACATTTTTTTTAAAATAGCTATATTCTATGCTTTTTAAATACAAAAATTTGTTTTTCCAATCGCATAAAATAATGTTTAAAAAAAATAAAATTTCAGTGGTCTCCGTCTTCTAACCCACATCAGACTTGACCCCGCTAGAGATATACTGGCAGATCAGCCAACATTCATCCATGAATAATCCTGTCTACACCCTTAATACTATGTATTTAATGCTATTATTTAATTATAAACATAGGGATGGTTTCAGCGAAATATATAAATATATAAATTGTTTAAAGTGCACCGTATCGTTGATGTTACCGCCATTTTCTCTTTTTGCGTGTTGAAATCTTGGAAAGGTACTTTCTCTCATATTTTTCAACATTTCCATCAACATCTATTTTATTTCTCATTATATATCGTTCAATTGTAAAAAAATTGTTAGTGGTTATTATTACCATCTCAATATTTTCAAAGGAATATCAGTATATTACCAGGGTGGCCACACATTCTCTGAAGACGAATATATTATTGGATATATTTTGATTTAAAAAATATACTTGGATAAACTCGGATTTTAAACCATATTTTTTATAGTGTTTTATTTATAAATACCCTCTATTAATAAGTGAAAAATATTTGCTCTTTACGTAATACATCTTTATAGTAATTGCCTTTTTAATTCATTCATATTTAATAAATTAAATAAATTTTATTACTTCTTAAAATATAAGGGCTCAGATTTTCATAAAAATTTTGTTTTAAATTTCAACTGGCTGTTAGGTGCATTTTAGCATTTTGCACTTATTACTAATATGTGCTGTGCAAATAAATTACATATTAATATTTTTGTAAATTTGACTGCTTTATATGTTAAATTAAAAAATATTATTTCTATTACAAATTGTAAATAAATTTTTTTTATTGTTTTGGTTTTAAATATTTCAGGCCTCCCACATGTCCTAAAAAAATGCTTTTTTGATAAACTTGTCCTAAAAAATCCTAGTTTTTCTATTTTTTATCCTTAGTAAATTGCTGTAGCTTCTATAGTTAAGACAAGTATTTCTCGGGTTTTTCATGTTGATGCTTTGTCTACTATGGAAGATGTTTTTGACAAAGTAAGAAGACAATGGCAGGAATACCAAACCAAAACCATTCTGAAAGATTGGTAGGAACTGGATAAATGCACTCTCAAAGATCATATTGAAAAAAGTTAGCCAGTTATGGTTAGATAATTATATAGATGTGGAAAAATCAACATCTGTTTGATTAGATACATTTTGGTCTAACATCTTTTTGATGAGCAATCCTGATGGCAATATGAAATATCCTCAATTA